>CAMXCT020001632.1:47518-55018 GCA_947184155.2 Cladocopium goreaui | reverse complement strand
CCTTTCGATGGGCCCTTGCCGGGTCCTTTGGCTGCAACCACAGGTGCCTGAGAGTGCATCGACACCGAAGATACTGAAAATGAATACGATTGAATATGGTTGAATAACATGCATTTGAATGAAACTGATGCAAACTGAATCAAACTTAAACTAAGTGGAGGCAAATGGATGCAAATGGACCAATCATTTGCATTCATTTGCAGGTTTCCAGAGGACTTTGAAAAAATACCTTCTATCAAAATTACCTGAATTCACAAGCCACCAACTCACCAACACTATTGGAAAGTGCAGCTATGTGCAACTCTACCACATAGCTGGCCTCTGCACTTTCTTTGACCTCTGCGACGGCCTCTGCTTTTGCCTCGCTTGGTTCTGGCGCTGCTTCTTCTTTGGGCTCTTCTATGGCTGGAGCAGCCTGCGAACATCTGCGAACCAAAGAACTGACATACATCGAAAATAACTGGGACAACCACAAGGGAAACACCCAGACAGGTCTGAGCGTTCCGAAGACCAAGGCTCAATCAGGCTCATTACAAGGTCATTACAAGGTCATGGACAGAGCAAGTTAACACGTCATGTTAGACACTCAATAGTGGATGCTGCACTATTTCAACATCTCTCTCGAAAAATGAAAAACACACACCAGAACCCAAACAGCTTTGGTTTTGCCTGCTCTGCTGCTGGGCTCTTTCCTTTTCCTTTTGGTGGCCCTTTCGATGGGCCCTTGCCGGGTCCTTTTGTTGCAACCACAGGTGCCTGAGAGTGCATCGACACCGAAGATACTGAAAATGAATACGATTGAATATGGTTGAATAACATGCATTTGAATGAAACTGATGCAAACTGAATCAAACTTAAACTAATTGGAGGCAAATGGATGCAAATGGACCAATCATTTGCAGGTTTCCAGAGGACTTTGAAAAGATACCTTCTATATCCTTCTATCAAAATTGCCTGAATTCACAAGCCACCAACTCACCAACACTATTGGAAAGTGCAGCTATGTGCAACTCTACCACATAGCTGGCCTCGGCACTTTCTTTGACCTCTGCGACGGCCTCTGCGTTTGCCTCGCTTGGTTCTGGCGCTGCTTCTTCTTTGGGCTCTTCTACGGCTGGAGCAGCCTGCGAACATCTGCGAACCAAAGAACTGACATACATCGAAAATAATTGGGACAACCACAAGGGAAACCACCCAGACAGGTCTGAGCGTTCCGAAGACAAAGGCTCAAGGCTCATTACAAGGTCATTACAAGGTCATGGACAGAGCAAGTTAACACGTCATGTTAGACACTCAATAGTGGATGCTGCACTATTTCAACATCTCTCTCGAAAAATGAAAAACACACACCAGAACCCAAACAGCTTTGGTTTTGCCTGCTCTGCTGCTGGGCTCTTTCCTTTTCCTTTTGGTGGCCCTTTCGATGGGCCCTTGCCGGGTCCTTTTGTTGCAACCACAGGTGCCTGAGAGTGCATCGACACCGAAGATACTGAAAATGAATACGATTGAATATGGTTGAATAACATGCATTTGAATGAAACTGATGCAAACTGAATCAAACTTAAACTAATTGGAGGCAAATGGATGCAAATGGACCAATCATTTGCAGGTTTCCAGAGGACTTTGAAAAGATAACTTCTATATCCTTCTATCAAAATTGCCTGAATTCACAAGCCACCAACTCACCAACACTATTGGAAAGTGCAGCTATGTGCAACTCTACCACATAGCTGGCCTCGGCACTTTCTTTGACCTCTGCGACGGCCTCTGCGTTTGCCTCGCTTGGTTCTGGCGCTGCTTCTTCTTTGGGCTCTTCTACGGCTGGAGCAGCCTGCGAACATCTGCGAACCAAAGAACTGACATACATCGAAAATAATTGGGACAACCACAAGGGAAACCACCCAGACAGGTCTGAGCGTTCCGAAGACAAAGGCTCAAGGCTCATTACAAGGTCATTACAAGGTCATGGACAGAGCAAGTTAACACGTCATGTTAGACACTCAATAGTGGATGCTGCACTATTTCAACATCTCTCGAAAAATGAAAAACACACACCAAAACCCAAACAGCTTTGGTTTTGCCTGCTCTGCTGCTGGGCTCTTTCCTTTTCCTTTTGGTGGCCCTTTCGATGGGCCCTTGCCGGGTCCTTTTGTTGCAACCACAGGTGCCTGAGAGTGCATCGACACCGAAGATACTGAAAATGAATACGGTTGAATATGGTTGAATAACATGCAATTGAATGAAACTCATGCAAACTGAATCAAACTTAAACTTAGTGGAGGCAAATGGATGCAAATGGACCAATAATTTGCATTCATTTGCAGGTTTGCAGAGGACTTTGAAAAGATACCTTCTATATCCTTCTATCAAAATTACCTGAATTCACAAGCCACCAACTCACCAACACTATTGGAAAGTGCAGCTATGTGCAACTTTACCACATAGCTGGCCTCTGCACTTTCTTTGACCTCTGCGACAGCTTCTGTTTTTGCCTCGCTTGGTTCTGGCGCTGCTTCTTCTTTGGGCTCTTCTACGGCTGGAGCAGCCTGCGAACATCTGCGAACCAAAGAACTGACATACATCGAAAATAATTGGGACAACCACAAGGGAAACCACCCAGACAGGTCTGAGCGTTCCGAAGACAAAGGCTCAAGGCTCATTACAAGGTCATTACAAGGTCATTGACGGAGCAAGTTAACACATCATGTTAGACACTCAATAGTGGATGCTGCACTATTTCAACATCTGTCTCGAAAGATGAAAAACACACCAGAACCCCAACAGATTTGGTTTTGCCTGCTCTGCTGCTGGGCTCTTTCCTTTTCCTTTTGGTGGCCCTTTCGATGGGCCCTTGCCGGGTCCTTTGGCTGCAACCACAGGTGCCTGAGAGTGCATCGACACCGAAGATACTGAAAATGAATACGATTGAATATGGTTGAATAACATGCATTTGAATGAAACTGATGCAAACTGAATCAAACTTAAACTTAGTGGAGGCAAATGGATGTAACACTGGATGCAAATGGACCAATCATTTGCAGGTTTCCAGAGGACTTTGAAAAGATACCTTCTATCAAAATTACCTGAATTCACAAGCCACCAACTCACCAACACTATTGGAAAGGGAAGCTATGTGCAACTCTACCACATAGCTGGCCTCGGCACTTTCTTTGACCTCTGCGACGGCCTCTGCTTTTGCCTCGCTTGGTTCTGGCGCTGCTTCTTCTTTGGGCTCTTCTACGGCTGGAGCAGCCTGCGAACATCTGCGAACCAAAGAACTGACATACATCGAAAATAATTGGGACAACCACAAGGGAAACCACCCAGACAGGTCTGAGCGTTCCGAAGACAAAGGCTCAAGGCTCATTACAAGGTCATTACAAGGTCATTGACGGAGCAAGTCAACACATCATGTTAGACACTCAATAGTGGATGCTGCACTATTTCAACATCTCTCTCGAAAAATGAAAGAAACACACCAACCCGAACAGCTTTGGTTTTGCCTGCTCTGCTGCTGGGCTCTTTCCTTTTCCTTTTGGTGGCCCTTTCGATGGGCCCTTGCCGGGTCCTTTTGTTGCAACCACGGGTGCCTGAGAGTGCATCGACACCGAAGATACTGAAAATGAATACGATTGAATATGGTTGAATAACAATTGAATGAAACTCATGCAAACTGAATCAAACTTAAACTTAGTGGAGGCAAATAGATGTAAACATGGATGGAAATGGACCAATCATTTGCAGGTTTCCAGAGGACTTTGAAAAGATACCTTCTATATCCTTCTATCAAAATTACCTGAATTCACAAGCCACCAACTCACCAACACTATTGGAAAGGGAAGCTATGTGCAACTTTACCACATGGCTGGCCTCTGCACTTTCTTTGACCTCTGCGACGGCCTCTGCTTTTGCCTCGCTCGGTTCTGGCGCTGCTTCTTCTTTGGGCTCTTCTACGGCTGGAGAAGCCTGCGAACATCTGCGAACCAAAGAACTGACATACATCGAAAATAATTGGGACAACCACAAGGGAAACCACCCAGACAGGTCTGAGCGTTCCGAAGACAAAGGCTCAAGGCTCATTACAAGGTCATTACAAGGTCATTGACGGAGCAAGTTAACACATCATGTTAGACACTCAATAGTGGATGCTGCACTATTTCAACATCTCTCTCGAAAAATGAAAGAAACACACCAACCCAAACAGCTTTGGTTTTGCCTGCTCTGCTGCTGGGCTCTTTCCTTTTCCTTTTGGTGGCCCTTTCGATGGGCCCTTGCCGGGTCCTTTCGCCGGACCCTTTGCAGGTGCCTGGACAATGTGCAATTTGGGGAAGCAATGGATTCAAGTGGGATCTGATATTCGCTGAATCATTCCAAGAGCAAGGACAAATTGCTTTGAGATTCACCTGAGTCACAAATCTCCTACTCCTTCGATGTTTGATGACTCAGAACTCAGTTTTCCTCCAGTCAGACCTGCATGACTTTACCTTTACCTCGCATCTTAATAAACCATCCCATTGAACAACCATCATATTATATAGGGGGTCTTTTAAGTAGCAAATGGGCTATACCCGATTTCATAAACTCCAAATTGGGATGGTTTATTTCATTGTATAATGTGTATATATATATATACTGCAATCCCAATTTATTACCATAAATGTTCTCATGTTTCCCTTAATCATCCTAGCATCGTTCCAGAAATGGAAAGAGTTCACTATTGCTTGGATTTGCTGAAGGAACCCAAAAAATAAACAATATAGATTCCCAAGTGGATTTCGCATTGGGACAATAACAACTCATCAGCAAATCATGGATTAGCGATGTGTTCTTTTTGGGACCATTTTACCCGGGGCTGCGTCGCCAGATGTCGCCACTCACAGGGGTCACCCATCAGAAAGCGGCACAAAAATCACGCGCCTGAAGCGCTACATTCACCTCCTGACCGTGGGGGCTGTTGGCTGGGGGGGAAGGGATGTGTGTGTGTGTGTGTTTTTTTAATGGAGAGATGAATTGGGTAAAAAAAAATGGTGGATCATCGGTAGTTGAAGAAATTCATGGGACAAATTACAAATGACGTGACGAGGTTAACCACTGACCAGTCCAGTCGATGGACATCAACATCGGCTGGGGCGCCAAAGCTGTGAAGTTTGTCCAGTGCTCATGTGAACAGTCAACAACAATCAGGGAGTTGGGTTAAGTCACGATGATCAAGGTTGCCTAAAAGATGTAGCAAGTATGGGCAGAAATCAAAAACAATATATGCCCACCATCTCTAATTAGTCCTTCTTTATTCACTGTTCATAGCTGTTCATCATTTTCCACTCCTTTCAACAAGTAGGCAGTTCCCTGATTTCATCACCAACCTAGCCGCTATGTGTCCACCGGGTTCCCAACCTCCGAAGCCATGACAGGCTATGTGTTTTGTGCTTGGCCGGTCTACTGAGTTCGATTGTGAGTTGGGGGGCACTAATTACATTCTGAAGCGCGGAGCAACAAATCAATCAGAAATCAATAGTTATATTAGTTATATACTTGGGGTTTGATTTATCACTGGATCAATCGTCTTTGAGAGCCACATGTTTTGAGTTTTGGCCCGGCTGAAATCGGATGAGCTTCGTTGTTGCTTGCTCCTGTTCTCTGGGTGACGGAATTTCAGCATCTTTGGAGCCAAGACACAGCAGCTGGTCAACACGGCTCAGTGGACTGGACAAAGCACCCAAAAAAATCGGCTCAAAGAAGCCGATAAGCTTCCACATATTTGAGCTCTTAGAATCAATATATACCAATATCCCATTCAAGACATCTTTCGAAAACACAGCCTACCATCACATCCCATCCCCACACATCCGTAGGCATCCGCACTTCATGAGGTTGGCCATCATGCTTCCCAGGGCTAAGAGCCATCTGGCGATTGTTTAAAGATCATGGCTACCAGCTGTAGCGCAGCGGGATGACGCTATGTATCATATTAATAGTATTTGTGTATATTATATGTAGGCACCATATTAATTATATGTATATACACTAATATGTACATATATATATATTATTAAATACATATTGCAAAATTATCATGTAAAACTCAACCTATATGTGAATCATATACATAATATGTAATTTCTTAAGTCATCTTAAGCCCATTTTCTGTGAGTAGAAAGCGGGCACACAAAATATAAAACATATTGTCAAAATCTTGTCAGGTATTCCATTTAATTTAGGGTTATAGCCATGAAGTCAGGTTGCAACTGTGCAGTTGAGCTTGCACCTCGAGATCTCAGCTGCCCTCATCTCAAACGCAGCCATGGAACATCCATTTGCACGCCCCATGACCTCCTAGAAATGTGCACGCCTGAGGCTTTTGGGTTTGGACAAAGGGACAGTGTTCCCCAAGGAGTACAGCTTCAATACAAAGGATCAACGATGATCAACACGAGAGTCATTGATGCAACAGCTGGGAATAGAACTCATCAAAAGAATTGCTTTTAGCTATAATAGGGTATATCAATTTGATTCAGTTATCTTTTAACTAATTGACAATCAGTTGTAATAACTATGCAATCAAATGTCTTTAGTTGAAAGACATAACTCCTCGTTGCCTCTTCTCGGTGAAAACTCTGGCACCCAGCTGCTGACACGACACAAAAAGCCGTTCCAGTCATCTGTGATTTCATCGCCTACATCCACCATGGCTTCTGGGTGGTAGTAATCATGGTAGCCCCCTTTGAACGGATAGAATTAATTTGGACATCCAGAAAACAATGGAGAAAACATCATCGGACCATCCTGGATTTTCTGGGATCCATCTGCCGCTGAGCAGCCGTGAGGCAAAAATCCAGCAGCAAAATCAGTGGGAATACTGGGACGCCTTTCAGCAGAGATGCCGATTGGAGGCAAAAACCATGGAAAAACCATGGCGACAGACTTGCAAATACTGGACAAGTCTCTCTAAGTGCAGGTTTATAGCTGGGAGAATCTCTAAAAATGTCGGCATTTTCCAACCATGTTTGAAGCAGCTCGTCGTTGTATAGTTGTTTGGATCTTGTATATTGAAGCCATCGGGAAAGGCTTTCAATAAGTTAAAAAATCATGTTGTTTCAACAGTGAATGGAATTTCGAAAGGGGCCAAATCACATCTTTTGATCACTGGGAATCTCACATGCCCAGTAGCAAGAAAGAAAAATCCAGAGAATTTCTGCCTGATTTTGCCTAGAGATGTTCCAGGTGCCATTTAATTGATTCCTGGACAGTATCCAATTTCGACATATTTAGACCGTGACAAGAGATGCTCCCCGTTGCAAAGACGATGGCCGTGCTGATGATCCCTCCATGAAAAAAACATTGCCCAGGGATAGGACACAGCAGTCTTGGAGATTGGAAATTGCCTCTGGTTCCGAAGTTGATGTCAACTCATCACATCTGAATCAAAAGTTGTGGCTCCATGAAAAAAACATTGCCCAGGGATAGGACACAGCAGTCTTGGAGATTGGAAATTGCCTCTGG
>CAMXCT020001632.1:17518-42518 GCA_947184155.2 Cladocopium goreaui | reverse complement strand
TATATCAGTTATATCCCATATTGTCTCAGAAGCCTCACCGAAGGTTATACGTTCGCATCACTCCATCCCTCTTTCCCAACAATTTCTTCATGGTTAAATCATCTTAAACCACCATGTTCAGAGCCATCTCCCCATATAATTCACCTCTGAGGCTCCCGCCAAGCCCAGGCAAGCCGAGAGCAGGGACAAACCAGCACAAGTCCATAGCCTAGGCCGTGGCCGTTTATGCCGCAATCGGCAAACTATACGACCGATATGATAAGTAGATCGCGGGGAGGGCAAACATGTATAAACTAGAGCATACTAGAGCCATGTAATACCATGTATATACCAAGAAGCAGCCACATAATAACATGGAAGTAGGGACCAGTCTGAAATAAACATGGAAGTAGGGATTAGTCTGAAATAATCGGCCAAATTGACATAACATGTTAGAGAAATGGTCAATGGGAGTCAACGCATCCAATAACCAAGTCCAGGATTGAGGCATTTCAGCAGCCAAATTGACCAAGTGTCTGAGGTTATGGCCTTTCAACTCTGGTTTTTCAACTCAAAAACTGGGACAACTGGGCATTTTTTGGATCTCAAATGATCCTAAACATGACTCTCGAAGCTTCACCACACAACCACCATGGATCCAACTAATGTTGTTCTTTGTCTGGAACGTACTGTAACCCACATTGCGGTGGGCACCTCATTTTCACGATGGAGTTGGGCCTAGGTATATTTAATATTGATATAACCACCGACTTCCGATTCCAAGCAGGATTTTCATGCAAACCATTAACCATCGTAATCGTAGTACTGCAATATTATGCCCTTATAAATCCTGAGTTTGGTCCATGCTCTGGGACCATGATTCTGTAAATGATAAATCTAGTTTATTCCGGCATTTCAACTTATAGATTTACAGAATCAGCTCAACTGTTTCTAAAAAAATCCACCCCGCGCCAGGGGTCCCGGCACCGCACGACTTTGGAGCTTCATCTCGCAACTTCCAGGCCTTCTGACCCGAAGGATAGGGGTTTTCCTGACTTCTCAAAACCTTGGGAAATAAACATTGATAAATCACAAGCTCATCATGAAATTTGACTCTGTATATATATATATAATATATACATCTAATCAAATCTATGTATATGTACGTATATATAAATATAGTGATGAAAAAAATGATCATCTTGATCACAAGTTAAATTGAAAAACTCTAGTGATCATGAAATTGGACTTTACATAAGCACTGACGTCTCTTCCTTAAAATCTCACCAAAGCAAGCAACCTTATTTCAGCTTCGATTTTTAGGGGGTGACATGTCAATCTGCAAACAGGACGATCATCTTTCTGGGGATCCGATCTTGGGTAGTTTTCCATGGTTTTCCCTGAATTTCATGGGTCCGGTTCTGTCCGGTTCTACCGCCCCAAGCCGTAACCAAGGAAGGGGCTCTGTCCTGGTTTCGCCAACGCAAGTTCCGTCGAAGGAAGTTTAGAAGTCAAACTTCCGACAATATGGACAGATGAAAAGCAGAGATGGGAAGAGTCAGAGAGAAGAGAAGAGTAGAAGAGAGAAGATGAGAGAAGAGAAAGAGTCGGAAGAAAGAAGATGGAGATGCGCGAAAAGGTAGGAAAGTCGCGAAACACTGCGTTTTTCCTATGATTTGTGGCGCAGGAGGGTCGAAAAGTAGGCTCGCTAAAGCGGCGGGTGCGGAGCCATCTGGCCAGATGAGAGATGAAAAATTGCACGCCGTTGTGGCGTGAAGCACATTTGCAAGTGAAAAAGCTAAAAGGACCTCACATTCGGACCACTTTTGGAAGTTGAGATGTCGAAAAAGTGCACGCCGTTGTGGCGCAAAGTACATTTGCAAGTGAAAAAGCTAAAAACACTTCACCTTCGGAGCACTTTTAGAAGTTGTGATGTCGAAAAAGTGCACGCCGTTGTGGCGCGAAGCGCATTTCGAAGTCAAAATGTTAAAAGCACCACACGTTGGGACCACTTTTGGAAGTTGAGATGTCGAAAAAGTGCACGCAGTTGTGGCGCGAAGCACATTTCCAAGTCAAAATGTTAAAAAAACCACATGCTCGGACCACTTTTGGAGGTTCAAATGTCGTTTCGCGTGGCAGGCGCAAGGGATTGTGCACCTTCTCAAAAGTGAGGAAAAACGTGAGGGTTTTGTGGCATTTCCAAAAACGATGGCAGGCGTGGGACATTAAGAGGATCTGCAAAGATGCATTTCGCGTGGCAGGCGCAGTACAAAAGACATGTTCATCAGAGATGTTAGGAGGTCAGGGCGCTGATTTCCTGAGAGCGGTTGCATTTTGGAGCATCAGATCTGTAGGTACTGTAGGTTTGCTAAGATGATTTTGCGTGACAGGTGCAGCACTTCGTATGACCTGGCATCAATTTTTCGTGGCAGGCGCAGTACTTTAGACAGGCGGAGTGGAAAAATCGCAAAACACATTGGTACGAGGCCGTCAGCGCTGCATTCAACTTTCCATTTTTGAAGGAAGTCTCGCAGAATTGCTTCATTTTGACGTTGTCAAGTTCAAGAATTGAAGAAGTCTCGCAGAATTGCTTCGTTTTGGATGTTGTCAAGTTCAAAAATTGAGGAAGTCTCGCAGAATTGCTGCGTTTTTGACGTTGTCAAGTTCAAACATTGCGGAAGTCTCGCAGAATGACTTCGTTTTTGATGTTGTCAAGTTCAAACATTAAGGAAGTCTCGCAGACTTGCTTCGTTCTTGATGTTGTCAACTTTGAAAAATGAAGAAGTCTTGCAGAATAGCTCGGTTTGAAAGCTTGCAGATAGACAGGTAGATAGACAGACAGACAGACAGACAGACAGACGTAGATAGATAGATAGATAGATAGATAGATAGATGGATGGATGGATAGATAGATAGATAGATAGATAATTGATAGATATAGATAGATAGATAGGTAGATAGATAGATAGATGGATGGATGGATAGATAGATAGATAGATAGATAATTGATAGATATAGATAGATAGATAGGTAGATAGATAGATAGATAGGTAGATAGATAGATAGATGGACAGACAGACAGATATATAGGTAGGTAGATAGATTAGATTAGATTAGATTAGATTAGATTAGGTTAGGTTAGATTAGATTAGATGAGGTTAGGTTAGATTAGGTTAGGTTAGATTAGATTAGATGAGGTTAGGTTAGATTAGGTTAGATTAGATTAGATAGATAGATAGAGATAGATAGATAGATAGATAGATAGATAAATAGATAGATAGATAATTGATAGATAGATGGATAGACAGATAGGCAGATAGACAGATAGAAAGAGAGAGAGAGAGATAGATAGATAGATAGATAGATAGATAGATAGTTAGATAGATGGATAGATAGATAGATACATAGGTTGATAGATGGATAGATCGGTAGGTAGGTAGGTATAAGGTAAGGTAAGGTAATGTAAGGTAAGGTACGGTAAGGTAAGGTAAGGTGAGGTAAGGTAAGGTAAGGTTAGGTTTAGGTAGATAATCAGAGAGAGAGAGAGAGAAAGAGAGAGAGAGAAAAAGAGAGAAAAAAAGAGAGAGAGAGAGAGGAGACATCAATCACCTTTCGATCCATCAGTGGCTTCGCTTTGCCATCCGTGATTCACAACAGCCAATCTCTCCTATAGGTTTCCTATTTTTGAAACTTCCGCCACCGCCTTGCGCGGTACTACTGGTATTTGTTTATTTGTGAATGGATGTGAACGGATCCAAAAGCGGGGCAAAGGCACACATCATGTCGTTACTATCATTTCGCTTCAACTATCCAGTTTGGGACCCAGTACTGAGTACAACATGTTGACAAGATATCTCAAGATTACTTCAGTAGAGGTCCCCTCCCAAAAAATGGAAATTGTATACTTATGTATATTTTACCACGATTTTTGGACTCGGATTTCACTTCTCTGAATCTTTCTTGGGCTATACAGAAGTCCAAAAAATATCACCAGACTGCCCCAGCGCAGCCTCTGCCACAGTGCCCAGGTCAAGGACCAAAGTGCCACGGCTGCGAAGGCAGATCCTGGCAGGTCACTGATATTTTTTTGGACCTGAAACTGGGCTTTGTAGATCTTTGGATCATTTGAAGCGAAAATTTCAATGATTCTTCCGTGTCTCTCTGGTGTTTCGCGCATGTTGACTCTGGATCGGTGTCAGCATCCGGGCCTCACACCAGCGAGCTTATCCAGATTGCTGAGGTTGCTTGCTGGAAAACTAACATAATATTGTGGCATATTATGACATATTGTGGCAATGCTGAAAAATCTGAAAACCAGCAGCTGGGAATACCCATTCTTGTTGATTACCTTGGCCAGTGGCCAGCGGTGTGAAGTTTTCTGCAAATCAAGCAAATGCTGCATTTTTCTACTACCCAAAAGCCACAACAAGTGCAACTGCATGTGTTTCTTCTGTGGTGCCCTAAGCTAGAGCAATCGAACCCTTTACCGAAGATATCCCAAACTTGGTTCCAGAATTTCTTTGGTATGAATTCTTTCCATTATTTTTTCTTTAGAAAAATGTTGAATTCCTTCCACTTTTTTAGTTCGTGAATCATCCAGGTCATTAATGACCAAACTATTGAAACCCATGGTGACGACTGGGGTACCACCGTGACTTCAGAAACTCTCCATATATCTGGCGAAATTATAGTAACTCACCTGGAAATAGGGAGAATTCTAGTTGTCATCATTCCAGGCTTCGGTGGCAGTGAGGTTGGTAGAATTTACCTTGTCATGTTTGATAGCTAAACCCTATATAAACCCTATAAATGATGGTTAAACCGTATAAATGATGGTTAAATCGCAATTAACATCATTAAATAACCATGAAAAATAGCCAATCCTATAAATAGTTAACCAACCCCCCCGGGGTTGATTTTCTGCCCCGTCCAGCCTTGAACCACAGCCTCCGCACCGCTGCAACTGAAGCGCCTGCAGTGCTGCTGCCAGGTCCAGAGACAACCAACATATATATATATATATACATACTAGTGGTGTAATATATATATATAATTATAACTATCTATATATTATCATTATTATATGCATACGGTATCTTTATCTAACCAGTAGGGTGTATCTAACCAATCCAAACATGTAGTTATCATACATATATTGGATTGTATTGGGATATATTGGGATGTAGCCAACAAACAGAACATGTCGAACCCTGGTCCAGGGCTGCAACGAAATGATCCACTCCAAAGCGGCCAAACAGCGAGTTGTCCACCCACTGAGCCGCACACGGAGCTGCTGTGATCATGGTTCTTCCACGATGGAGTTGCGCATGCCTGAGAAACTAGGGCTCAAATGGTAGACATTGGGGATACTCCAATAACTAGGGTTTAGTGGAGGTTATGAACAAATTTAATTAAACCCTGAAATCCTCTGAAATCGGCATGAATCAAAACGTTTTCCTTGAGGGGGGAAAGGTGAATAAGTACCACAAAATCAAATTTTGTTCCTCCAGTGGCAAACCCGCAATCAAATCAAGAGCTGGTTGCCCCAACGTAAAGGGCGAATAGTGGGGCTCAGAACCGCAAACAAGAGATTCGCCACAAACAAATTCAGGATGTTGTCATAATCATAGTCCAAGCCCTGCTTTTTCCATAGTGAACATAGTGCGTAGCTTCCATCCAGGGGATCAAGAACATTAACGCATTGAGTTGACAAGGTGAATGGGGCCGCACTTACCCGGGGGCCCCAGGGTCGTCAATCATGGCTTCAAACACACGAAGAACTGTATAAACAAAGGGTGGCGCTTGGTTTTAGTGTATTTTTTCTTCGAGTGATGCCCACCTTGAAACACTATTCCGACTCATAGTCTCTGACATACCATCTGGAAGTGCATGCGGCATACTTCTGACATTCTATCTGACATTCTTTCTGGCATATATTCTGACATTCTTTCCGACGTTCTATCTGGCATCTATTCTTTCTGGCATATATTCTGACATCCTTTCTGGCATTCTATCTGGTATATCTTCGGAGATTCTTTGTGGTTGAGGTCCGGTGGGGAACACTCTGATCCGGAGCTCGCGGTTGAGGTCCGGCGGGGAACACTTTGATCCGGAGTTTGCAGTTGAAGTCCGGCGGGGAACACTGCGCTCTAGAGCTTGCAGATGCTTGCAGTTGAGGTCCGGCGGGGATCACTTTGATCCAGAGTTGCTGTTCGGGTCCGGCGGGGAACACTGCGATCTAGAGCTTGCAGTTGAGGTCGGGTGGAGGAGGGGGAGGCGGAGAAGGAGGCGGCGGGCCAGCTGACATAAAATCTAACAACCCTCACCTGACAGTTGGGGAAAAAATGAGTGATCCACACCAACTGATCATATATTATATTCCGAAATTTTGTCTGACACAAATCCTCGCATTCTATCTTATCAAGCCCCAGTCTGGCAGCCCCTGGCAGCTCACCCACAAGCAGAGGAGGATGAATATCATTGGGCACCGCGGTTTAACTTGTTCCGGTCCAAGTTCCAATCATCCCAAATGAAGTAAAGGGGTGACAACTGTTTCAACCCCTTGCAATCCAATCTAACCCATATATCATCGAAACTCATCCAGTCACTTTTCCAACATCATCCATCAATATGGCTCTACAAGTAGATATTATTAGATGCCACTAACTTCTGGTGCAATTAGCAAGCTTTCGGTGACTTAAATCGCACCCCCTCCAAAATCTGATGTCCAAAACGTATGCACATATCGGTCTAGCTGCTGGTCATTCCAAAGGCCGTGAACAAATACATGCATTTCGGGTGGCCTGGGGTTACATGATACATGGTGCACAATGTATTACACAGAAGGTACCTCCATATCCCAAGCTGTTACCGGAAAGCATCTGTTGAACCCCACCGCCTCTTTTGTATTGATATTACCTGATATCACAAGATTCGACTGGAAACCAATGAAGAAATCCCGGTGTACAAGGTGATCCCCTCTGTACATTTCCACGGGTGGGGGATGACTATCGGTTTTTCTGGAAAAGATCAATCGATTCAGCATCGGTTTCTTAATTTCAATGGTATTTTTTTGGGGAAGTATGCCCCATTTCTTGAAAAACTCATATGCAATATTAGCAGGGCCATTTCAACATCGACACTCCATCGCACCATAGCGCCTCTGAACTGCTTGCCCTGCAGTGGAACCATGCTGGTCATGCCGGGTCCGGGAGTATGGATCTTCTTTAGCAACTAAGACTAACTAATAATATTTAATAATATTTAATAATATTTAATAATATTTAATAATATTTAATAATATTTAATAATTAAACATATTCAATAATATTTAATAATTAATCATATTTAATAATATTTAATAATATTTAATAATATTTAATAATATTTAATAACGATTAATAATATTAAAAAATATTCTAATAATATTCAGTAATTTTCAGCCATATTTAATAATATTTAATAATATTTAATGATATTAATATTTTTAATAATATTTAATTATAATAAATAACATTAAATAATATATATCATGTGGGTATAATTGCCGGCATCTTAGACAGAACTTGAAATATGACCAAGCCGAGGAGTGACAACAGCAGTCCAAAATTGAACTGAAAACGGAGGGTTGTATGAAATCTTGGATGGGCATAGCAAATGCCCATGGTTGACAAACAATCAACCTCAATGAAGATCTTTCAAGCACATAGCGGCACTGCCAGGGATATACATGACTGAACCCAGTGTGAATCAGGAATGACCCCACGTTTGGGCGTTGTAACAGTAAGACTATCCAACCACTTCCACTGGAAAGGAAAGGGTCATAAAACATCACAAAAACATACAAAGGCGATGTGCTGAGGTCTCGTAGTGAAACCATTCTGATTGGCCTCATAGTTTGTTTTTGATGTTGCAAATTCCTGAACATCCAGGTTATTCCGAGTATGCCACTAAAGTTCTGTCCGTGAACTTCCCCCAGAGAATCTTCAATCAAAAGATGTTGCTGAGTTCTGCTCGGTTCCTGGAATTCCAGCATATGAACATATCATTTGGGTACAGTAAATATCCCCAAAGTTGGTCAACTGGTATCAAACATATTGATACATATTGATACATATTCCGTTTTGTTGTAAATTATGTCTCATCATATCGCCATGAAATTCCTAAATCATCTCAGCATACCACCCAAAATGCCTTGAGGAGCCCGTGGCTGGACTTCAGCTGTCAGTTCCTGCCAGGGCTCTAGGAGTTGATTGCGGCTCCCCGGGGCACCTTAAAAAGTGCAGATAGAATCAGAATGAATCAGAATGAATCAGGGTGATCAGTGTTTCGGACCTTGAAATGACTCGATTCTGAACCACATTTTCCAAAATTAAGACATTTAGATTGGCCAGAAGTGTTTCAGGAATGCTTCAAAAAACATTAGGTTTTAAATTTAGTAAAAACAACCAATCATCCATCGTGGTTTTGCCGGTGTCACGTCGTACCAAAATTGGGGCCCAATTCGTTGTTTTTGAAGTTTTAAATAATATGTTTAAAACGTGACATCATCATATGTAATAATGCTGTCTAGAAATTCGCCGAAAACTATTTAAACTCGTTGGTGATGGTTCGCGATTGAACCACAAAAAAAAATCATCGGACCCTCTCCATCCTGGCGTTAGAATCCAAGTGCCACACCGTGTGACACCCTTTGTCAAAGCACTTTCTCCAGCTTCCACTCTGGGAGTTTCAAGGCGTCCCCAAAATCTAAAAATCAGATGGTGGCCATCATCCCACATAGGTGGACAAAAATGGAAACATGATAACAGATTTGGAAAAATATCCGATAAAATCCCAAGTCTTTGGTTGGTCCCTGCTGGTCAACTCCCCTTAAAACCCATCTAAAACCAACTTCCGTGCCGGTGAGCCCGTGATCCTTCCAAGCCAACCATGGCTGAATCAGTTGAACTAGTCCTGGCGCGTGAGCCGTAGGGTCCGCCCTGCCTTCTTGAAATGGGCCTGCTACTTTCAATAGAATTACCCTCTGGTAATTTAACATAGCTATTGACTATTGAAAATGGACCATTTATAGTTGATTTACCTCTTATAAATGGTGAGTTTCCAGTTTGCAAACTGTTCATTTACCAGGGAGCAATAGATCAACACATTTTCCCCAAACAGTGTGTCCACACTGAGGGGTTCTTACGGTAAGTGTAAAGGCCAGTGCTTGATCAGAGTGCTCACTCTGGGCTGCGGCATTTTCCTTGTAAATTTCCGTATCACCGTAACTCTTGCGAAATCTTGACATGCGTTTCGAGTCCGCAGGCTCGCACAAAGTCTGCGCCGCGGTTTTGGTCTGCGGCAAATATTATGAAAATTTCGTATCAAGTGGCTCTTGTGAAATCTTGACATGCGTTTCGACTGCGCAGGCTCGCGCAAAGTGTGTGTGTGTGTGTCCGCGTTCTGGGCCCAATCTGGGCCGCGGATTTTTTCCTCTAAATTTACGTCTAAAGTGGCTCTTATCGGATGTCTCCTGTGACATGCGGACATGAATTTCGGCTGCGCAGGCTCGCACAAAGTGTGTGTCCGCGTTCTGGGCCCAATCTGGGCCGCAGAATTTTTCCTGTGAATTTCTGTTTGAAGTGGCTCTTCTGACATGTCCAAGTGCATTTCGACCGCGCAGTCTCGCACAAAGTGTGGTCCTCGGTCTTGGGATCGGTCCTCCTCCTCATTATCATCATTTTCACTATCATCAGCTTCCCCCCCTTCACATCATCATCCTCAACACCATCATCCTCCACCTGGTCTTCCGCAACATCATCCTCCTCCACCTCGTCTTCCGCAACATTATTGTCCTTTTCATCATCCTCCAAAACATCACCATCCTCAACATCATGTTCTCCCCTCTTCTCAACATCATCATATATCATCATCATCCACCTTGTCCTCCTCCACTTCATCTTCCGCATTCAATTATCATCCTCATCATCATCCTCGTCAAAATCATCATCCTCATCCTCATCCTCCTCAACATCGTCATTATCCACATTATCCTCCTGCACCTCAGCATCCTCAACATCATCATCCTCAACATCATTGTCCGCATCGTCATCATCATCATCATCATGATCATGATCACCATCACCATCACCATCACCATCCTCATCATCATCACTCATTACCATCCTCATCATCATCCTTCCCAGCATCATCATCCTCCACCTTTGCATCCTTCGCTTCCTCTTCCGCATTGTCATCCTCTTCCTAACCCTCCTCAACAACATTCTCAACATCATCATCTTCAACACCTCATCATCATCAACATCATTGTCATCAACATGATGGTCCGCAACATCATCATCCTCTACATCATCGTTCCCCGCATTATCATCCTCATCATCATAATCATCATCAACATTATAATACTTTATCCTCCTACTCTCCCCACAAGTGTTAAGGCCCGGTGTTCAATCGAGGTGGTATCGGAAGCCTCCGGCATTTTCCGTGTAAATTTCCGAAAATATGCTTCTTATCGACTGCGCAGGCTCGCGCAAAACTCTGGTCGCGGGATACGCGGCGTACGGCATATTCCCTGCGAATTTCCGCACAAAATGCCTCTTGTGACATGTCCATATCCATTTCGTCTGCGCAGGATGGCACGACATGGGTGTCGCGGCACGGGGGTCCTGCATTTTCCCGTCTATACTGGCTCTTGTGATATGTCCTTGTGTCTTTCGACTGCCAAGAGACATGTTTTAGGGAGCTTGCGCAGAGGTCTTGCCAAGAAACCTCTGATGGAGATCTTGTTTGGAAATCTTTCCAAGAGACCTCTTGAAGAGATCTGTGCAGAGAGAGCTCGTATAGAGATCTTGTACAGAGATCTTGCCACCTCTGTGGCAGATCTTGTACAGAGACCTGGTGAAGAGAACAGAGGTCTTGCTCAAAGATCTTCTCTGGAGAGCTTGACTAGAGATCTTGCTTTGAGATTCCTCACAGAGATCTCATTTCGACTGCGCAGGCTCGCACAAAACATTGTCCCGGGAGGTGTCCTCGGCCATTTTCCCTGTAAATGTTCACACAAAATGGCTCTTGTGAAATGTCCGTGTGCATTCCGACTGCGCAAGATCACACAACATCATCATCATCATCATCATCACCATGATCATCACCACCATCATCGTCATTATCACCATCATCATCATCAACATCATCATCATCATCACCATCATCATCACCACCACCATGATCATCATCACCATCATCATCACCATCACCATCATCATCATCATCATCATCATGATCACCATCACCATCATCATCATCATCATCACCATCATCACCATCACCATCTTCATCATCACCATGATCACCATCATCAACATCATCAACATCACCATCAACATCAACATAATCATCCACATTAGCATCATCATCAACATTAACATCCTCATCGATATTATAATACATTATCCTTTTACTCCCCCCGCACTGTTTTGGGTCTCTTGCCGGGATATTTTTCTTTAAGTAGTAGCATGGGGGGCTCCCCCACAACTCACCTGCATTCATCCACTTTAATCTCCAAGTACCTGGCGTTTTCTGATGCTTCTACCTCTTCAAGGTCCCGTTTTTACCATTTTTGACCTTCAACCGAGGTCAGAAACCGTTGTCCTAAACTGAAGGGTTCAAGCAATGAGGATGGAGAGTATCCGAAAATTGCCTGAACATACCCAATTTCAACCCACTTTGTGGTTTCAATCACAGACAAAAACAACACCCTGGCGTCTCTAATCTGGGAATATTCAAAAGCATAGGTGGCATAGAAATCTATATATATATATATGGGGTGATGATGCGTCATGTTTGCGTTACCGGACTCGTTAACTGTCTCGCAATTTGTGTTACCTTGATGTACCTGTCGTGGGGAGGGTGGAGGGGGGCAGGTGGAGGGCTGGGCCAATAACAGTCGGTCTCTTCCATGCTACATGTGAAGGTGCGCACACACACACACACTGCTGAATTGATGCTACGCTGGCACTTGCGTACAATATGTGCATGGAAGGAGGCCGGTCTGTGTTCACACTGGATCACAGGATGCTTACCCAACTCTGATGAAATCTTCTGTGCCAAATTCCTTTTGAACTCGCTAAAAGCTTCGATTCGATGATTTCGCAGAACAAACAAGCCATGATTGATTCTGTATGTCAGTCTCGACACACCAAGAAGCAAATTTATGACAGTCATGCGACGGCACGCCACATATTTATGGCGAACATCTTGAAAAGGATCACCATCTTATTAGGTCGCAGCCCAATAAATTTGTGTTTAAAAAATGGTTGAATATTAATTTTATCAACACAGGTAATTCAAAAAAATGTTGTTTGCTTCGAATGAAGTTTGCCACAACCTATTGGCACTCAATATCCTCATGGCTGGGGATCATGCCACCACATCCCGTGCCGTCAATTCTGTTCTCAGTCCTTTTCCCTGTTTATACCAGTGTTCTGACTCGATGCATCACTCAATAAAGACAGATGCAGTACATCGACAACCATAGACATGACATATATGATCATAAATTTATATATATATATATATTCCTAGGCGTCGAATATTTAGTTTAACAGTTTAACTTCGTATTTATTTTATACTCCGTAACTTTTACAGGGTCAAACTTTGTATGAAATACGAAGTTTTGCTGCCTGGATCCAGTTCTGACTTTGATGATGCCAAGGCATGCACCAACTGCAAATCCATGCTGTTGGGGGTAGCTGTGAAAACCATGAAAACCTTATAAACATCGAAAAGTCATAACCTCAAAAACATGGAATCATGGCAAATACTAAGTGAAACTTTGACGTCGGACTCTTATGGTATTCCAAATTCATATATTAAAATATAACTTTAGAATACCTCAGATAGATAGGTTAGTCCAGATTAGATAAGAAGAAAACTCAATTAGATCTAGAAAGATTTGATTGGTAGTTAGATCGATACATCGATAGATCGATAAACAATGATAAATCGATAAACCGATGTCGGTAGATCGATAAATCAAATCGATGATCGATCGATATCGATAGATCGATCGATCGATAGATAGATCGATAGATCTATAGATAGGTATACTATTGTACAATATTACAGTACAGTGTCTCAGTACAGGTAGGTAAACTATGACAAACTACGACAAAATAGGTTAATTGCAGCAACACGGTGTTTTGCCACACAACCTGGCTGCTTTCAGTTTGGCTCGATTTTCCCAGTTTGCCACTCCGGGTTTTTGAGGCCTAGCATCGGCAAGGCCAGCGGGAGTAGGACGCAGGGCCTGTGTCGCTTTGACCAGAAATTGAAGACGGGCCCTGAAGTTATGCCCATCAAACTCTTCAAATGACAAGGAAACTGAAATGGGGTTGCGGAATTGGGGGGGAGCCCATGCAGGTTTCAATACCAAAATGGACTCATTTTGGATGATTCCGGGGTACCACCATTTTTAGGAAACTTCCAAATGGTCATCAGCGTTCATAATGTGGAGTTTGGGTCACCCCAGCAAACCAAATTTAGTGTCCTCAAAATATGTCGAACGTGGGGCTGAGTAGCAAATCAAGGTTCACCTATAGGTCCAAACCAACGAACAACAGCATCAACAGCTAGTGACAGCTAGTGGTCGCAGAGCATATATTTTCCAACAACAGTAAGATGAGGCTTGACAGCGACGGTGTCAGTCGTGACGAAAGAACGTGCTGCTGCCCGCCGAAAGGGACAAGGGGCAAAGGGAAGGCCCTTTGGACCTGCCAATCCTTCGACAGCGGTTTGCCGTGCAAAGGGCAAGTCCTTGGGACCTGCCAATGCTTCGACAACGGCTTGCCGGTGCCTTCACATTCAGCTGAGAATGGAAAGCAAGGAGCCTGCCAGCAAGTTCAGCTGCAGCAATCCATCCGCGCCACTACTCTGCTCGGCAGGACAAGTCGGCGACGTGAAGCTGTAGGTTGTGGCATAGGAGGTTGGCTTCCCGGCCGTTGCACACTGGGACTGCAGGGTGCGAAATACGGAGAAATCGCTGAACGATGCCACGGCTGATGAGCATGCCGAGTTGGAATCCAAACACTCGAGAGTGGACGACATGGGGCAGAAAGCATTCAGTTCGGAATCCAGCTGTTCCGCCGTTGGAGGCCGCCTGACATCTGCGAGCCTAGGGCGAGCAGGGTTTCCATGCTGTCGTAGATCTTGGGAAATTGTGGGCAAGCATCGCAAACGCAAGGCGCAAGAGCCAGGAAGCCTCCAGGCAGTGTAGGGCCATAGATCGGTGGAAATTCAATGAAATTCAGCAACACCCTTTTTGCCCGCTTTCATGTTGAGCTTCAAATGGATGATCAAAGACTATTACTGCGGACATATTTTTTCAAATATATATATATATAATTATTTGTGTATAATATGCATACACAAACTAAATCAAAGGTGTACTGTGGTTAAATGTTAATAAAACAATGATAAACCATCCTCCACTCATCACCATTTTTATGTGGTAATCAAAAACAATTCCCAGTCATGGGGTTCGTTTATGACAGTGTTTTATCAACATTACCTATCATAAATCCAAAACTCCATCAGTGAATGCATCGAATACTATCATAAATCCATCAGGTATTATCATACATCACACAGATACTATCCTTCTATCATGGATATTTCAATATATTTTATGGTATCATAGACCATGTTACCGAGGCAAAAAC
The DNA here is from genome assembly GCA_947184155.2 of Cladocopium goreaui. Classification (NCBI taxonomy): domain Eukaryota; class Dinophyceae; order Suessiales; family Symbiodiniaceae; genus Cladocopium; species Cladocopium goreaui. The sequence continues at coordinate 27,822 of CAMXCT020001632.1, read as the reverse complement.
CTATGCCGAGGCACTGGACTGGAAAGCCACGTTGCCACATTCCGTGGAGCTCGCGGCGCAGGTGATGGCTGTCCTATGGAGGCAGCCACTGCCCAGCAAGTCGCCAAAGGCGCTAAGGGCGGCCAGGGGGTCACCTGCCGGAATGCGGCGGGGGAAGATTCACCTGGAAGATGAAAAAATAACGCAAAAAAAAATAAGAAAAAAATACTCATAAGAATAGTAATAATAATCATCATACTAACAATTGACAGTTGTTCCAAGATTTCCAAGACAAGTTATATGGAATCACATTTTCTAAGTCACTGCCAAATCATGCCGAACAGACCAGGTGACACTAGAACTATTCCACATAAATTGCTGAAACGTGCTTTAACTAGTATAGTTGTACCTCACTTTTTTCAGTGCTGCCAATAAAGTCGAAGGAACTAGGCGCCGTGTTGCCCTGGAAAACAAGGAACAACAAACCGCAGAAAGTGATCATAGCTTGGCTCCCACATGTTCCGACATCTTCTCGAAATGACATGGTCATGTCATGTCACTTCCAGCATTCATCCGATTGATGATCGCTTGTGAGTCATCGTAGGCGCATTGGATTCCGTCGCATGCTGCTGGGCATCCCTCAGGCATCGGGGCAAGCGTCAAGGTTTGTTGCAAGCGGCGCATCTTCGCGGCGTGGCCGGCCAGTGAGCCCAAGGTCTGATTCAGCTGACCTCACTTTAGCAATGGAAAAAGCGGAAGGCTGGGAAGGTACAGTAACATTTTTGCAATGTTATGAAAAGCTTGCAGCCTCTACCTGAGGGAAGTTATTATACATGTTGTTTTATGTTGTTTTCAAATGCTTTCCATGTTCATTTACATCTTCTTTCATAAAATGATGTTTTCTTTAAACGGACTTTCACTTAGATTTTCATTCGGATTTTCCTGTGGCTTGGCTTAATGGCATGTATCTTGTTCATTAGCAATGCTTGCTTTGCTTCTCAGCCAAATGTCTTGGAAAAATGGTGCGGTACTTTGCAAAAGAAACAATTTGAATGTAACTGTAAACACAAATAGGAAACAAACACAAGACAGCATAACGCGACACTAGGACACACAATGAACAGGAAACACAAACCCAGAAACCAAATGAACAACGGACTTGTTTGACAGCATGAACATATTAAAAAAAGTTGAAAACCCAAAAACAAGTTGACAAAAACATGAAAATGGCTGACGACATGAACTTGTAAATGCAGAAACACACAAAATCCAAGTGAAAAAGAACATGAACATAACAGTGAAAAACATGAAGACCGAAATCCGCATGAAAAAAACCTTGTGCCCAGCCTTTGGACTAGGGACTGGTTCAAGTTAGCTGGGACGGTTTGATTGTATAACAACAGTTTTGCCCAGCAAATCCATGATTACAGATATGATATTGCATGATATTGCTGCATGTTTACAGTAGCTGTCAACTAGTCTTTTCTTGGGATGACAACAGTCGATACCAAAAATATCGACATTATTGCGACTGACACAGGCAAAAAATAAAATTAACAGGGTCCCAACCTCTTGCCCATCCAACAGCAGAACCTGTTGAGATCCTGATCACAAGGCCTCCCCAGAAAATAGAATCCGTGGGTCCAACCCACCATAAACACCTCAAACAGCACTATTTCCCAGAAATATTCCGGGCTCAAGCCCCAAGATTTTATTTTGGAGCACTCCACGGGGTTTTGATTTCCAGTTTAAGACTGCCCAAAAAAAATGTAATTGTAACGTGTCCAACAAGTTGTTCTGCGGGTGTCATGACAGATGTAGAATTAAGATGAATTAAGTGATTGCGATGTAATTACGTGTTTCTGACTCGTATGTTCAGAATGTTCCAAGTTCCCATGTGATCTGCATGTTCCACTTTCTCCAGTATTTTCCAAGCCACGTGCATAAGCCAAGAGCTTCTGAATCTCCTGGGACTCTGCTTCAGCTCCGAAGAAGACAGCACCAAGGAGCAGCGACGACTTCATCATGACTCACAGATCGAGGCCGAGCGAGGTGAATCGCTGTTTCAGATCGCTTCGGATCGCTTGAGCAGGCTGGTGCCACCAAACCGTCCCACAAGAAACATGACAAAGAGAAGTTGCTGTGCTGCCGGGCGCAATATGCTGGGGATAGACCAATGCCAAGAGGCACAGCATCAATATCAGAAACTGCTTCTGGAGTTCCAGAATGCTACGATGCACGACTAAAGAGAGGAAAGAACGCTACGGAAATCCTGGTGATCTAACTGGAAAATACATCAAACACATTCAAACACCACCCATTCAGAAATGATGGAACTCGAAGCACGGCCATTTTCAACAACGAAATTGGTCGAAGCCACAGGGCAAAGCGCATGGCTAGGTTGAGGCGATCCCTTCTCCCAAATCCACCCTGTACAGGCTGTTGCCTCTAGCATGGACCCACAAGATCCTTTACACATCCCGCAAAATTGGAGAGATGTCCACTAAAAACAGGGATTAACCAGCCATTCAATGGCCCTATGATGATCTTTTTTCATTGTAACTAAGGAAGCAAGTTCTGAAATACTCCCACCACGAGGTTGTCACTGCTAGAACAGCCGCTAGGCGACTTGAAGCTGTAGGGTGTGGCATAGTCCGTGGGCTTATTGGCTTTGACACATTGGAGTTTCAGGCTCGACACAGCCTCCAAGGTCTTCCCGATGCTAACGCCCTCCAAATTCTCGAAGGCTGAGGAACACACAGAGTTTTCCTCGAAAAAACAAGACAAAAGTTGGGAGTTGGTCATTTTAATTAAGTCTTGGGTTAATAATGTTCAAGGTATTTACCAAAGATAACCTGGGGCAATTGAACGCTATGGGAAATGGTCCATGTATAAGTCATTTGACATGATTTCAAAGCTATGTTCGTCCTAAATGACCTTCCGAAATATCTCCCAAAAACGTTATTTGGTCAAGGTTCGGCCACGCACGCGAGAACGGAGGACATGGGGCACAGAGCCGTCAAAAGTTCATCCCTCTCTTCCGCAGTGGGTGTGACGTCACCCTCGGAGCCGGCGGTCATGAGGGGCGTCCAGCCTTCATAGACTTTGGGAAAGTTGGGACACTCATCGCAGATGCACGACATCAGATTCTCAGAACCTTCAGGGAGCATCAAAATCACCGAGTGCTTAGATTGCTTAGCGATGAGGTCATTCTGGACTTAGCCAGTAGCATTGCGGTCACAACCATCCTTTTTTCTGTATCTGAAACAAGTCCTGATTTGATGCTGATATAGAATGCTATATTTAATATCAAAGTGTGATAAAATGATATAACATGTACATTTGCACTACATTCACTACATGACTGCTTGGCGATTTCAATCCCAGATCAAGGAGTACCATCTGTTGAATGGCTCAGCATGTTCCCCAAGAAAACATCCCCATAGATTGCCCATAATTCCATATAATTCCCTTCAACAAACTTGAAAACATCACCATAATTCACCATGTATTCCTCATATCCCCGAATATACCCCATATATTTGGTTCCCTACCGGAGCCAACGTCCAGCAAGCCATTGCAGTCTGCGCTGTCCGTGCCACACTTGATGGCGTCTCGATGGAGACATGTGGCACCAAGGCTATCCGCTAATGCGCTGATCATCGCTGCCTGGTCACCTGAGAATAAGCCATAAAAATATGGGCTAAAATAGGGGGAAGTTGATGGCGGTTGTCTTCCACCCCCTATTTTGATCTATTTTGCAATGTCTGTGCTAGTTTGGGGGAATTTGGGGGATGGTGCCCCAACAAAAACATTCATTCCAGGTCATTCGATGTAATTGTTTTCATTTGCCATACAGAAACGTAACTCACACGGCCCGGATCAAATCCCTGATTGCGGATCACCCGGCACCAGGTCCCCATAGGACCGCTAGTCCCAGCCCAGCTTTTCTAGGGATAGGAATCCAAGGGATTTCTTGGAATGAATTCAAAGGTTTGTTTTGGAATTGTTGGTTGCTAGCTTATCAAAAGGTGTCTATGAAAAGTTTGGTTTAATCCCTTCATCCTCAGCTTTGCAGATCTTGCTGTTGCTCCCTCAGCGTCTGTGATTTCTGGTTTCTCTCCCATCTGAAGGTTCCTGTTCTCCCAGCAATCCACTGAGGTGTTGCATCACTTTCCTGGTTCATGCCTTGCATTTGTTCAACCCAAGCCTTAATGCCAAAGCCTGCCCTGCCAAAACAAAAATATGCAGAAAAAACGTCACTTTTACGTTTGCATTTGCCGTATTTGTTGAAGTGATGTCGACAGACAAAAATATTATCTAGTCACCATGATTGAAACACACATCAGGCAAACTTAGAGTCTTTCATGAATCCATCAATTTTATCTAGGAGGAAAACAATGTTGTAATACATATATATATATCTATATTATCATTGTGTCGTCCTTGCAGTGGTGCGAAAAGAGGCTAGAACACCAGTTCATCGTTTCATCAAAACACATTGAACACATGTATTTGGCATGTTGTTTTCTCTAATAATATGTTTGAACATCAGCATCCCAATATCAAGGTACTCACTTTGAATTGTATACTGCCTTCTGTATCCTAATCTGCTTGTCTCCGGTTTCAAAACTATTATTCAAGGGTCAAACAACTACGTGCCCTACATTCAAGAACTTACCTGGAACCTTGCATCCAGATTCAGGGTTTTGTGAAACATGTTTGAAGACATGTTGTTTATGGTGAATCTTGAACCCGGCCAACATTGCACTTTGATGCTTAACTGAATTCAAATATGGTGGTTTCAAGATAATAGATATATGATTCAGTGACTAAACACATGAGTAGAACGCACCTTGATTCTGATGGTCTGATAAAAGACACGGAACGCTGTAAATACATCTTAAAATGTTAAGACAAAACCTTGCGAGTACTCTCTCTCTCTCTCTATGTTTCTCTCTCTTTATCAACCTGTATATATATATATTATAATATGTATAAACATACTGTTTGCAAATATTATAATGTATGTGTATATATATATTATGTACAACAAAGTACACACCATAAATATATATATATATTACTATGTGTATGTATATATATATATATATGCATATGCTTGCATACCATGTATATCTATACGTATATTGTATATGTATACAGTATACATGATGTAAATTTAGTATAGGTTATGTCTCACATTGTGTCACATAACATTTGCACAACTTATCAAAAACATGAATATATATATATATATTTATATCATTCAAGGCAAGCTAGTAATATTATGTGCATATATCATTTGCGGGGAAAGACACATAGTACACTCCACGTTTTTTCGACGGAGCGTTCAACTACTTTGTTTTCCAGTCCCGACCTTCGTAAAATCTGTCACTCATATGTTATGTGTATTGGATAATACATGTGTACTTGTTACAGTACAGATTCATCGAATTGTATCACATGTTCTACATGTCATGTTTTTATTTTATGCTATGTTAGGTTGTGCTATTTGTCTCATGTTTTGTCCATGTCATATCATGCTATATCTATACTATATGAACCTATATGATAACTGTATTCTATCATTGTACATAAAATAAATATAAACGTAAGGAGCAGGTAAGGAACCCAGTCCGCCAGAAACGAAGACGGAACAAAGGAAAAAACAAATTCAAAGCTGCAGTTCGACACACATCTGTTATTAAATATATTCAACATACTTATGCAATGTCTGCGCTAGCGCGAACAAGTCACCCCCAGTGAGTTTCTTCGTCAAAGCGCCCAAATCATCATAGGCGCATTGCATTCCCGGGCACGCCGCTGCGCATCGCAATGGCAGTGGGGGCATCGTGAAGGTTTGCGGCTTCAGGCGCTTCTGGCCCGAACGAGAGCCGAACGTCTGATTCAGCTGACCTTGCCGAATGAGAAATAAAAAAGGGCACATTTTTTTTAGCAACTCTATTGGTACATCATGGTGCACTCATAGCGGAACTCCACAATTGCATACAATTGCCATATGTTCATCATGGTCCAAGTTGCAAACAAGCACTGTCCTCCTGCCAAGTGACGCGCAAAAGCCAAGATCTTGTGAAAGTCCTGGGACTCTGCTTCCGCTCCAAAGAAGACAGCACCAAGGATCAGCAACGACTTCATCATGCTGAGTCACAGATCCTGATCGTGATCGCGTTCGCTTCAGATCGTCTCGGATCGAGAAATCGCTGTGCGGTGTGACAAAAGCTTTCCACAACCAACATGACAAGCAACTGCTTGAAAGCAGTGCCTATGGGAAGAATATGGGATGGATGCCAAGACATAAGAGCACAATGAAAAACTTGGAGAAGACTGTCACACCTCTGCTGATGCCACATGGAAAGTGAGTTCTTCTCCAGGATTCTTCTTAGGGATTTCCACAGTTTGTTGGTGGATTGCCCATAGTTGTCCATATTTGCTGAAATTCAGAACACGAGCAGTTTCCCAGTTTTCCAATATGCATTATAATTAGCCTTTTCTTGTGCCCATTGTTGGTGCTAGAACCATTGTTTGGCTGTTTCCGAGAATAAGGCTATACCCCCAAACCATTGCTTCCCCTACTTCATAAATGACGAATAGTTCCCAGAGAGATTTATCCGTTATATCCCATAGGCCCATATGACGGTTTGTTCCCGGTTTTGTTGATAAATCGCAATTCCATGCGTGCCGCCTCATGTTTGCCTTTAAAAAACATGACCTACCTTGATGACGTGAAAACGTGGAAATTCTTCGTTACCTTTGGAAATCGTTCTAAAACCACAGGAATCGGCTAACGCACGTCGGTTTTCATTCGCTGTCGCTGGTACTATCTCCTGAACTGTGTGTCTCTGTGTGTCTGCCTCTCTGAATGCAATATGCTTCTTGACATGCCTCCTGATCAACGCTGTTTCCTTACTGTAAGCTACCAAAGCGTGAACATGGCTGTGCCTCTGAATGGGCTGCGGGTGGACCGGGGCATGTATTTGCAATTTTCGCTAGCGCGTTGCTAGCGGCGATCTAGCGCGTAAAATACGTAAAAAAATCGAAAATTTGGGAATATGTGGAAACTGACAGACTTGTAAGAAAAGCTGGCAAGACATTCACGACATGGAGGCCATGGCTGTCAATCAAACCTAGCGCAAACCTAGCGGGTTTGCTAGCGCTGCCTTGCAGAATTGCTGAATTTAGTTGCGTGCCGCCTCATAACGAAGAGGGAAAAACAGTAGACCCAGATGAATTATCAACAACCAATACTAAACTTCTAAACAACTATTTTTGACAAATGGTCATATGATATCCCACATGATATCTCATTGTTTTCCCATTATATTCTATTACATTCCCACTAATATCCCTATTATCCCAAAAAAAGCAATCCGCATTCTTCTGGATGCAATGGGATATGTTCCCATATATTTCCAGGTATGTCCACATATTCCCATATTCAAAACACTGGTACTCTTCCCAAAGAAAGCTGGCTCATAGATGTTTATTCCACCACATATGCTAGGAAGAGGTTTTGACCTATCCCCATATGATATTACATGATATTACCATCTACCCTCTGAAAAAACTAACAGTTTGCTATTGAAAATGGCCATAGAAATAGTTGATTTACCCATTAATAGCATGGTGATTTTCCATAGGTCCCCGAGAAGGACCTGGGTGTGGTTCCCGCTCGACCCGCAAACTCGCCCCAGGTGGCCACGCAGCACACCTCATGTTTTTTCGAGGAAGAAGGAGTAAAAAATGGTGGAAATAGATTAGCCATAGGGGGATTATATGGGATTATTTAGTAAGATTATCATTGATATCTAAAAGTTAATATGATCGTGGGATCATACTCATATTCCATTGTATTCCCACTTAGTTTAGACCATTCACACTTTTTCAAGTGGGGATGACGGGGATGATCATGGATTATACTTGATTGATTATCTTTTACCAAAAAGAATGGCGATTGAAGCTGCAAAATTCTACGGAAAATGCTTGGATGTTTGAGCTTTGCAACATCCAAATGCTGGAGATGGACTATTGAAATCATTGGAAATCTATGGTCAAAGGCCAGTGGTCTTTGCATGGAGACTGTGACTATCTGTGGCTGCTACGAGTTCAATTTTCATTTCAACTGCGGGAAGTCTGGTTTCTGAGTGGTGAAAACTCAAAGAAAACCTTGATTGCATAAACAACATTAAACAACATCATCATGCCGCCAGGACCATCGATGCAGTCCTGCCGGCATATCCCAAAATTGCAGAGTTTGGCGGTGAGGAAAATATCGGACAACAATGATCAACCTCGGGATATTGGAGTAGCCAATTGTCAGACAAACCCGTACGAGTATCATGGATAAGAACCAGCGAGCCACAAAAAAGGATGATTCAGGAAAAATCAGGAAAGGGACATGTTGTGGCAATTCCCTTCCTTTCTGGCCGAAATCATCACAGTGTGTTTTGGAACTGGAACCTACTGTTTGTTGTTCTGTTGCAGAAGAAACCCACGTCAAGATACAATACACTGCCGCAACTTATTGTTTAGATTCACCAAGTAAAAGCAAATCTGTGTGGTTTTCTCCTGATGTTTTGTCAATACCCCTTTATATAATTATTTCAGCTCACGGTAACATCTTAGAACGAAAGAATACACCATGAACTTTTTTCTTTTCCAGCTGATTTCCCTGGGCGAAATGCCAAGCTGCACTGGAAATCAGAAGTTGAAGCACCAATAGACTAGCGGCCTGGTGCCCATAGGATCCACAGCGTTGGGGCTGACCAACAAGGGGCCCAACATGTGGGTCTGAACGCCAAGGAGTGTAAATTAATACTAGCACCAAGAATCAATGTTGTCTGTCATATAAGCCGCAGAAGATATTCGGTACATAACGCAATTGACAGTTATTGACGGGGTGTTCCTACCTCTTTCTCCAGTCCAGTAGCACTTTTGGGGGCCTGACCTCGTTTTCCAACACCGCACTTCTTTTCAATAGCTAAATGCTTTACATGCGATGCCTACCTCGTTCTCGGGGTGTTCCTACCTCGTCTCACAACCTAGTTATGATGTCTTTGACAAACCGGGGTTTTCCCCAATACTACTCTCCATTTAACCAAATAAAGGCCGTTACTCATATTGTATGTTATTGTCATGAGTTGTCACGTGTTGTCATGTCATGTGTTGTCATGTGTCGTCATATGTAGTTATGTTGCGTTGTCATCGTGTATGTGATATACATTGTCCGCGGGGGACGGCATTGATATGCGCAACATTGCGGTGCCCATTCACCGTGCCCACAACTGGGCAACCTCAGGATGAAACACAAAATTCAGTTGAAACTGCAACCTAATATGATCTGCAGATATTATATATATATAATGAATTGTTCTCAATCCGCCATTAACGCGTGTCCTCCCGAAACGTACCTTCCCATTTTCATATTCAAACCAGATTTGAATATGTCTGGAATAAAATTTATCTACGTAAGTTTTTTATAAAAACCTGTTCATTGTAAACCATTTATTACTGTCTCTTCATTCAATCTATACATTTGCACCAGACGTGCTCCCAGGTCATTCCCATGTCACGATAATCTCCCAACCCCCTGGTGTCGAACATGTCAGCCAAATCACCAAAACATGGAACTGCCAGCCCTTCAAAAACATCTTGAGAGGTATGTCCTATGATGTCCTATGATGTCCTATATATGTATTTCCTTAAGAAAATCATGTGGGCCATATGTGTGCTGGGCCCGGCAAATTTTCTCCGATTTATCCCCGTCCCTCGCTGCCCGCGGCTTGGCACCAGCAAAATCCAGGAATTGAATCCATCAGCCTTCCAGAGACCTCAGCGGATCTCAGGTTTCGACAGGATGTTTCTGGACGCCGGAAATCCAGCGTTTGGATGTATAATGATGTATATGTGGTGTATGGGTCTATCTGAAAATGTTGTTTTATAACCTCCCACATTTCTTGGTTTGTCAGTATACATTTCATTATCCCCCTCAAAGTGAAACATGGAAGTATCTGCAGATATTTTGATTTTATTTGAAGTAAAAAACCTATGTCTACCTTCAAACAGACCCATCTGTTTCTGCTGATTATCGTGTGGCCCAAGCACCCGACCAAATCTGAAGAGAACTACCAGCCTCGGAGAAGCCAATGATCCATCTCAGCTTTCAAAGTAATGTAAAAAAATGTGTGTATTTGCAAAAATGAGTATACTATGACATAGTAGAGTATATCAAACACACACATATGCACCAACGTAATCGAAGGAAGTTTAGAAGTCAAACTTCCGACAATATGGACAGATGAAAA
>CAMXCT020001632.1:0-14585 GCA_947184155.2 Cladocopium goreaui | reverse complement strand
GTTTGCACGTTCTGCACAAGGAACTGCAATGTATGCCTGCCTGCACGGTGCTTCGAAAAATGAAAGAGTGCGCTGACAGTGTCTGACACGGGCAAGTTTCTTTGACGGGAGTGTTGCAGTTACATCTGTGAAGTGTTCGTCTTGCAATGCAGTGTCACACTTGGAAATAAGTAATGCAGTTGGTGATCATGGAAACTAGACGACGGATGGCCCGAGAGCGTAGAGGAGCAGGGTCTTCTCTTGTTAGTATGGAGACACCATCTTACAAAACAATATATTAAAGATGTGTTATAGGCAGTCGGGAAGAGGAATATCAAGACAAAATAGCAGAAGTGCAAGAAAATAGTACAAAACAATATATTAAAGATGTGTTATAGGCAGTCGAGAAGAGGAGTATCAAGACAAAAAAGCAGAATTGCAAGACAATAGTTTGCATCGCAAACACTTTTACACACAGAAGCTTTTACACACAGACGCTTTTACACACAAAAGCTTTTACACACAGAAGCTTTTACACACAGAAGCTTTTACACACAAAAGCTTTCACACACAGAAGCTTTTACATACAGGCACTTTCACACACAGACCCTTTTATACACAGACGCTTGTATACACAAAAGCTTTTACACACAGACGCTTTTACACAGACGCTTTTACACGCAAAGCTTTTACCCACAGAAGCTTTTACATACAGAAACTTTTACACACATACGCTTTTACACAGACGCTTTTACACACACAAACACTTTTACATACAGACACTTTTACCTCAGAAGCTTTTACACACAAACCCTTTCACACAGATGCACTTTTACACACAAACACTTTTACACACAAACATCTTGACACAGAAACACTTTTACACACAAACCCGTTTACACACAAACACTTTTACACACAGAAGCTTTTACACTCAGACACTTTTACACACACACACACCCTTTTGCATACAAACACTTTTACACACAGACCCTCTTACACACAATCAGTGAAACTTTTACACACAAACCCTTTTACACACAGACACTTTGACACACAGAAGCTGCGACACACGGACCCCATTTACACACAGACCCTCTTACACACAAACGCTTACACTCTTACACTCACACCCTTTTACATCCAACACCCGTTAAATCGCAATTTTAGCTCAGTTTTTGCGCATCGAGCATCATTTCGTGCGAAAGGGTTGCTCCGGCACAAGTAAAATCGCAATTTTTCCTCAGTTTTTGCGCATCGAGCATCATTGTAGCAGAAAGGGTCTTTTGATCCCGCAAAGTATATGTAAAATCGCAACTTTGTCCAACTTCATACGACGCAACGTTGTTTGACGACCATGTGGCGGCAAAGGGTGTCACGTTGCGTGACTCACCGCCGGGCACCACCCTCGGACCTCTCCTTCTAAGAGAGGAGAAAGATAAAGAAGGCAGAAGAGGAGCGCAGAAGAGAAGAGAGACGACCACGAGAGGAAGAGAGCGGATAGACGCAATTGGGAGGAGGAGAAAAGGCGATGGACGAGCGGAAATGGACGACAGAGAGAGAGACAAGGAGAGCGGCGAAAGAGCAGAGAGCGTGAGGATGACGGGAGGAGACGAGGAGAAGAGATGTGGGTAAGATGTGAAGAGGAGCAGAAGTGAAGATGAGCAGATGTGAAGATGAGAAGATGTGAAGAGGAGCAGATGTGAAGATGAGCAGATGTGAGTATGTGAAGATGTGAAGATGAGCAGATGTGAAGATGAGCAGATGTGAAGATGAGAAGATGTGAAGATGAGAAGATGTGAAGATAAGAAGATGTGAAGAGGAGCAGAAGTGAAGATGAGCAGATGTGAAGATGAGAAGATGTGAAGAGGAGCAGATGTGAAGATGAGCAGATGTGAAGATGAGCAGATGTGAAGATGAGAAGATGTGAAGATGAGCAGATGTGAGTATGTGAAGATGTGAAGATGAGCAGATGTGAAGATGAGAAGATGTGAAGATGAGAAGATGTGAAGAGGAGCAGAAGTGAAGATGAGCAGATGTGAAGATGAGCAGAAGTGAAGATGAGCAGATGTGAAGATGAGCAGATGTGAGAGAAGGTGTGAAGATGAGAAGGTGTGAAGATGAGAAGATGAGATACAGACCCCCACTATTGGAAGAACCTGCGCTCAGACGCTCTCGGGAAAAATGCGGTGATGCATCTCTCTGAAATGCATGTTCTGATCTTGCAGTCTGTATCTGTAAACTATTGTAACATATGTGATCCGCGGCATCATGGCATGTAGGAATTTTCATAGTGAAATTACTTGGTGTGGACTGCAGTTTTAATTGCTTTGACGTCGGCGGGGTTAGCTGCTGACATGGAACCTGGCGCCTTGCGTCGTCGTCTGGATGACATCTATCTCCATCGAAGAGAACGCGGTTCGATACTGTCAGCTGTCCATGAACACGTGTCGCCGAACTTGGCAGAGACGCAGTCCATGTCGGTAGAGATATTTGTTTTCGTTTGAACATCTGGCCTCTCCAGCAGCTGAGTGCCCTTCCTGAGTTTCATTTTCTATTCAACATGGACCCACGAGATGCCAGCGTCGATCTCTTATACCAAGAGCATTTACTGCAGTGGATGACTGTGGGGGATTTACTGGGCGACTTGGTTGGTCGCATAGAAACACATCATGGAGGACGTTGTGGCAAAAGAAGCATTTGCATCGCAGCAGAAGGTCATCGCCAATTCGCGGCTCGTGAGAGTTTGACTATCCTTCGTGAGCTTGCGGATGAGAATTCTGTGGTCTCTCTTGTCGCTCGCCCTTCCAGTGTTGGTAAACAAATGCTGGCTGAATTCTGGCTTCCCAACCTTGACGCGAAGTTGGCAGCTCCAGTGTTGGCTCGACTGGACTTGCATGGTTTCCAGGTGATTCTGGCTTGGGTCTCACTTTGCGCGTGGTACAAGCTATGCAGAGTGAATAGACAGTGGAGCCGCTGACTTCGTGCAAGCCCGACCTTTCAATCTGTGGTGTCGGATGCGCGTTGGGCCAAGGATCCCGAGTTGCTGTCCATCCAACGGGAAGTGCGAGCCAATGAAGAATGATCTTTTAAACACAGAATTTTGACGGGCTCGATCCTACAGGGACTGTCCGTGCATCGAGCGAAACGTAGTGAAAAAGGTGTCATCCGTGCCATCATGATATTCATTTGTTTGCGCACTTTTGTTATCTTTTGTTTACAGTTTCACTGTACAGAGAAAGTCGTGCAAATAAGGTCATCCACGGCATCACGGTACCGAGCTTATTTGGTGAATTCTACGAGATTTTCCATATGAAAACGCGTAAACATGTGAGATCCTCGACATCATGGTATGGAGCTGTTTTTTTTGGTAATTTGTCTTGATATTCGTATACAAAATCAGAACAGACTCGTGTATCAATATTGCAGGAGCTATTTTGTGTCTGTATGGCAGCTTTTGTCACGCATGCCATGGAGGAGCGCTGGGAATGGCAGTGGTTCTACAGCATCATGGCACCGAGTTTCGGCTTGCAACTCAGTGTCCCACTTGGAAGTATGTAAGCAGCTGGACCTTAGCGCACCTGAAGGCATCGTTGCGTGCTGTACCTGTAGATTGAAACAATGACCTGTAGTTGTGCATTTGCACTTCGTTGCCGCGGGAGGTAGTTTTGTCCTTGCATTGCGCTTGCATTGTTGTCGTTCGCGTGGCTCAGAATGTAGGCTCGAATCTGTTAAATGGCTTGCGTCGTGTTCAAGGTAGGGAACGTCTGTCGATCACAGTTGCCGCCATGACCACCAGCGCTCGCGAGTGGAGAGCGGCGCGAGAAGAAGATATCAGGAAGGCTTACGCCGACAAAGAGTGTTGGAATTGGAATGACCTGGACCGCATTACCTGTCAGCACCCTTACAGTTTCGAGTCCATAGAGCAGTGGCCGTTGGACGCTGCCGTGATCTGCAAACCTACGGATCGAGCGTCGCTGCTGCTTGGAAGCATCAAAGCGGCGTGAAGCTTGGAAGACATTTTCGAGACTCTGTCGGTGAAGGTCACCGTGGTGGTGACCATGTGCGCAAATGAAATGGAGATTCGAGGCGCCCCGAAGGATTGGGCGCGGTATTTCCAGCAAGAAAAAGTCTTTCACATCAAGTGTCATTTGGAGGACACGACATTGAAGCCGCCGCACCGTTGGGAGGAACGAATCCCTGACTTGGTAGCTTCGTGTTTGGAACAGTGGAAAATTGTTTGTGGCCAACTCTGGAAACAGTCCATACTGGCAGTGACCAGGGACGAATCCATGCACGTGCTCTTCCATTGCTTTGGAGGCATCAATCGAAGCGCTGGGGCTTTATGTGCTTGGCTCGTCGTGGGTTACAACTACTCTGCAGAGGATGCCGTCCAGTTGCTGCTTGAGAAAAGACCTTCCTTGCGCCCTTGGCACAATCGCCCCTATGTCTTGGAGGCTTTGTGGAAGCTGGAAGGTTTGCGTGCCGAGTGGCACATGGAACTGAGTGCGGCGGGCACAAATTAATTTGCACCACTGTTCGTCTGGAGAAGCTGTTCGTGGCGAACGTGCTAAATCAGTAGCCAACTGTTGTTTGTCTGTAAAGACTGTTCGTGACAAACATGTGAACTCATTAGTGCGACCAGCAGTTCAAAAAATGGAAAGTGTTCATCTACATGTGTTTGTGTGATCGAACTCGATGACAGACGATCTCATCTTGGTACGAGTGAACGACTATGCATGATCGTGCAATCTGCAATTTCTGAGGTGGCTCTTGCGCCAGTTTGGTACCGGCCTGGGTTTTTGATGGATGTTTTTGGTGGAATGCGTCCAGCGCTGTGCTTTGCACTACGGTTGGCACTTCTGAGCCACGACGTTTCACTGCGATTTCAAAGCATCATTTCGTGTTGGTATGTCTTGCAAAAGCGTCGGCATGTAAAAGCGCCTGTGTGTAACGGGTTTTGTCTATAAGAGCGTCTGTGTGTACAAGAGTCTGTGTGTAAAAGCGTCTGTGTGGAAAAGCGTCTTGGTGTAAAAGCTTCTGCGTGTAAACGTGTCTGTGTGTAAAAGGGTCTGTGTGTAAAAATGTCGGTCTGTAAAAGTGTCTGCGTGTAAAGGCTTCTGTGTGTATAAACCTTTATGTGTAAAAGCGTCTGTGTAAAACAATATGTGTGTAAAAGGGTCTGTGTGTAAAAGTGTGCGTGTGAAAAAAACGTCTGTGTGTAAAAGTTGGTGTGCGTGAAAAACGTCTCTGTGTGAAAGCGTCTGTGTGTAAAAGTGTCTATGTGTAAAAGCTTCTGTGTGTAAAAGCGTCTCTGTATAAAAGCGTCGTGTTTCTTCGCGTTCACGGAATGATGGTGCCGAGCTTTTTTCCGCAATGTGTGTGGGAATTACCATAATAAAATGAGATAACACATGTCACTCGCAGACTCATGGTACCGAGCCTCCTGTGCACTTTTGTTGCTTACATTATATTTCTCCATGTTTTCTTTCTACCCCCCCCTTTCATTCGCTCTCTCTCTCTGGGGGGCGGGGGCGGCGAGTGGGGGTGGGGGAGGGTGGACCGGTGGGCGGCGGTGCGGGCGGGGGAGGTGGAGGTTGGCCGGGGGGGGGGGGGAGCGGGGACGGGGGGCGGGGGGTCGGTTCTGGTGAAGCGTTTGTGGAGGGGGATTTGTTTGTTTGCTTTTTTTTTTTTCTTTTTGTTGCTTACATTATATTTCTCCATGTTTTCTTTCTACCCCCCCCTTTCATTCGCTCTCTCTCTCTCTCTCTCTCCCCTCCCTCTTTCTCTCTGTGGTTGCAAGACACGTGTCATCTGATGCCCTTTACCAAATATCCTCTTCTTGATCAATTTTACTTTTTCACACCATATCCTTCCATAGCTCATATAAAATTCACCAACTATTCCCCGACTATCTTTTACGACTAGTATCCTCAGAGCTGCTTGAAAAACATCTTTTTCGCTCTCGGGCCAACCGTCGTCTAGTTGTGTTTTGGTTTTGGGGGTAAAAGCCCAGCTCTAAATGGGATAGCATCGGCTCATTAAGTATGCGTCAAGAATAATGAGGCCCCCAAAATGCACAGTTTGACCCATACCCGGCCCTCTGCTGGGTGGTTTCAACACCAACCTCCTTTCATTTTTTGGGGTCCGAGACAAAGGGCTGGAAGATCGCTTGCTTTGATCGTTGCAGCTGAAAACCCTCCAACTGACAGAATCAAGAAGTGGATGTATGAAAACTTTGGTCATTAAAAAACAAGATGCAGCCCACGAACCCGAATGCTCACACGTATGTTAATGGTAAAGATATCAAAACACATGGATATGCAGTCACGCACAACACTTTTCTGCAATAGTTTATTTGAACAGTCTTGTTCATATTTCCCCTGTTACCAGTCCGCAGTGTGGGGTGGAAAGTGTAGTGTGGAGTGTAAAGTGTGGAGTGTAGCGTGTGGAGTGTCGAGTGTAGAGTGTGGAGTGTGGAGTGAGGAGTGTAAAGTGCAAAGAGTGGAGTGTGAAGTCTAAAGTGAGGAGTGAGGAGTGTGGAGTTTGGAAATTGTAGAGTGTGGAGTGTAGAGTGTAAAGTGTAGAGTGTAAAGTGTAGAGTGCAGAGTGTGGAGTGTAAAGTGTAGAGTGTCGAGTGTGGAGTGAGGAGTGTAAAGTGTAAAGTGTGGAGTGTGGAGTGTAAAGTGTAGAGTGTGGAGTGTGGAGTGTGGATTGGAAAGTGGAAAGTGGAAAGTGGAAAGTGTAGAGTGTGGAGTGTGGAGTGTCAAATGTAAAGTGTGGACTGTAGAGTGTAGAGTGTAAAGTGTCGAGTGTGGAGTGTGGAGTGTAGAGTGTAAAGTGTAGAGTGTAAAGTGTAGAGTGTGGAGTGTGGAGTGTAAAGTGTGGAGTGAGGACTGTAAAGTGTGGAGTGTGGAATGTAAAGTGTAGAGTGTGAAGTGTGGAGTGTAAAGTGTAGAATGTGAAGTGTGGAGTGTGGAGTGTAAAGTGAGGAGTGTGCAGTGTGGAGTGAGGAGTGAGGAGTGTGTAAAGTGTAGAGTGTAAAGTGTGGAGTGTGGAGTGCGGAGTGTGGAGTGGAAAGTGTGGAGTGTGGAGTGTAAAGTGAGAAAGTTGGAGTGTAGAGTGTAGAGTGTGGAGTGAGGAGTGTAAACTGTAAAGTGTGGAGTGTGGAGTGTGGAGTGTGGAGTGGAAAGTGTACAGTGTGAAGTGTGGAGTGTGGATTGTGAAGTGTGGAGTGTGGAGTGTAAAGTGAGGAGTGTGCAGTGTAGTGTGGAGTGAGAAATGTAAAGTGTGGAGTGTAAAGTGTAGAGTGTGGAGTGTGGAGAGGAAAGTGTGTGGAGTGTAGAGTGTGGAGTGTAAAATGTAAAGTGTGGAGTCTAGAGTGTAGAGTGTAAAGTGTAGAGTGTCAAGTGTATAGTGTGGAGTGTAGAGTGTAAAGCGTACAGTGTGGAGTGAGGAGTGAGGAGTGTAAAGTGTGGAGTGTGGAGTGTAAAGTGTGGAGTGTGGAGTGTGGAGTGGAAGTGTAGAGTGTGAAGTGTGGAGTGTAGAGTGTGGAGTGAGGAGTGTGGAGTGTGGAGTGAGGAGTGTAAAGTGTAAAGTGCAAAGTGTGGAGTGTAAAGTGTGGAGTGTGGAGTGTGGAGTGTAAAGTGAGGAGTGTGGAGTGCAGAGTGTGGAGTGAGGAGTGAGGAGTGTGGGGTGTAGAGTGTGGAGTGAGGAGTGTGGAGTGTAAAGTGTACAGTGTGGAGTGTGGAGTGTAAAGTGTAGAGTGTGGAGTGTGGAGTGGAAAGTGTAGAGTGTGGAGTGTAGAGTGTGGAGTGTAAAATGTAAAGTGTGGGGTGTAGAGTGTAGAGTGTAAAGTGTAGAGTGTGGAGTGTGGAATGTAGAGTGTAAAGTGTAGAGTGTAAAGTGTAGAGTGTGGAGTGTAGAGTGTAAAGTGTAGAGTGTGGAGTGAGGAGTGTAAAGTGTGGAGTGTGGAGTGTAAAGTGTGGAGTGTCGAGTGTGGAGTGGAAAGTGTAGAGTGTGAAGTGTGGAGTGTGGAGTGTAGAGTGAGGAGTGTGGATTGTAAAGTGTGGAGTGTGGAGTGAGGAGTGTAGAGTATAAAGTGTGGAGTGTAAAGTGTGGAGTGTGGAGTGTGGAGTGGAAAGTGTAGAGTGTGGAGTGTGGAGTGTGGAGTGTGGAGTGTAAAGTGAGGAGTGTGGAGTGTAAAGTGTAGAGTGTAAAGTGTGGAGTGTGGAGTGTGAAGTGTGGAGTGTGGAGTGTAAAGTCTCAAGTGAGGAGTGAGGAGTGTAAAGTGCAAAGTGTAAAGTGTGGAGTGTAAAGTGTAGTGTGTGGAGTGTGGAGTCTAGAGTGTAAATTGTGGAGTGTGGAGTGTAGAGTGTGGAGTGCGAATCTTCCCCCATAGACACGGCGACGCCACAGGAAAACCAGAGACTCGAGACGAGACACGTGGGTGCTCCAATGTTGACATTTTTGACACGTTATCAAACAGGTTGGAATGTCACAAATTGCCACACCTGCCACGCAAAACGGCATGACAACCTGCTTGGAAACCTTCGAAAAGAAGAGGTTTTGCAGCTTCCCCCATAGACACGGCGACGCCACAGGAAAACCAGAGACTCGAGACGAGACAGGTGGGTGCAGAAAAATGAGCATTTCGTGCGAGACTTCCGCCAATTCTCACAGTTTGAAGCATGCCGAAAGGACATGTTTTGCAGCTTTCCCCATAGATACGGCGAAGCCACCAGAAAACCAGTGACCCGAGACGAGACAGGTGGGAGCACTAAAACGGGCATTTCGTGCGAGACTTCCTCCAATTTTCACATTTTGTTTTCCTACGAGTTTTCGTAGGAACCTCTAAATTTTGTAGCCTCAAAATCGATGTTTCGTGCTAGGCTTCCGTCAATTTTCAGCACATGTCACAAAATGCCACGCCTGCCACGGAATGTGCAACTTGTCGCCACTTGACGCAGTCCTGCCAATGCGATTTGCAAAAAACATTCAACACGACACGTCTAAAGTGCTGCGCCATATGGTCCTCGCGCGAGCGGTTGCGAGCGGTTGCGGACGGTTGCGAACGGTTGCGGACGTGAACGCAACGTCCAGCCAACACACCCTCAACCCCCAGACCCCCAGAGTGAAACGGGAACCCTTGCTACGCATTCCGGAAAAAACGGAAATCTGGCTGCAGTCCGTCGGACAAAATCAAGCGACATCTGCTGCCATCTTCTCTGAACATGGAATAGCCAGTCAATACATCAGATTCTGTCAGAATCTATTTGGAAATCTCTAGATAGCTATCAAAGCCCTACCAAAACATCAAAACAGCATGGCATGTAATATCAATTGATTTTTCAAAGTCCCGGATTCATACACTCACGGGTTTTTTCCGTTACAATGGGCCTATGGCTCAAAATTCGCGTACGACTGGCGCCCAGAAGTAAATAACTTTGAGCCATACCCATCTGTAGCAATCCCAAAAAATGATAGAGAACTGCAAAATTGCACTAAATAACGAGAAACTGTTGTCTATGTTCAATATCAATGCCATTGTGTAGTCGTCACATGTAGTTGGCGATAGATATTTCAATTATATAATATGAATTCTGGCTGTCAACTGTATATATATATAAAAATATATTATATATAATGTAGTCTATCTTTTTGGGAACTACCAAAGGTTTTATCCTGACCCCAGATTGCCAGTGCCTCAAGCGCGTGCCCCGTAGAAGTGTCATGGCTCATGTCTGCGCCCAACACGTAACGGGAACGGTGGATGTGTAAGACCACTTGGTACCTGATCAAATCTAACATAATCTAGCCTTATCTGTAATATAACCAGGTATATGAGATGTTTTGCACAAAATGGGTTATACCCAAAGTGCTGGCCATTTAAATAAGGAAGACCATGACAAATCATTGGATTTCCATGGGAGTACCCAATGTTTGGGTAATCCATGCGGCACATCGAGGGTTCATTGGTTCTATTCGGCCTGATTTTGCCGTGGGGGAAATTTTGTAAATGCCACCAATCCTTTTCAGTTTCAATATATCCACATATCCATCGACCAAGGTCACATACTCCAACAAGAGGCATCTCATAATATTTCTATACCGAGAAACACATAATATTGATTCATATTGCCAATATTGCTATGTAGTGGTTCAGTGATATTTCTATGATATGTCATTTCCATGACTTCTTTGTGTTTTATTTGAACGGAGCAGCTTTTCACTAGAGCCCAAACGGTGACCAGCCAAATGATGTCTAGCGACTTGGATGGTTGGGGGCCCTCACTTTAAGAACCCGTCTAAATTTACCCAATTGAGAAAGAATAAAAAACAGAGGGATGCAGGCCTATCCAGCACCTATTTGGAAGAGATATCAGGTGAGTCTGGAAATGTCTGGAATGACACAAACGCAAGCTGTAGCTGGTCATCATAGTTTCTCTTGAAAGAGTGCTGAAGCTACATTGCCTCCGATTTTCCATTGGAAAATCAGAACATCATCCCTTTCTGCTAATTCTTGGAATCGGGTTTTCAAGATCGGGGTCTCTCCCCTGATTCCAACCTGAACATAGCGAACATAGGCGTGATGGGCTTCGAACTGTTCATTCTTTTTGATACAGCCAACCGGAACCGGCAGGAAGGCCCCTACGATTCATGTATTCAAGAGTATATATCTACTCCAGCATCTATTTTCAGATACATGCTCTCAAATATTAACTGTATATAAACCCCAGGGGCTAGATATTTGTGTAAATGGATTAAAACTGCTATAAGTGGGCTGAAGAACAACATGTACATGTAAGCTTGGGTTGATTAGATCTCATGAAATCCTAGCATGAATCAAATCCACCTGATCCACTTGATCCACCCCTTTTCTCTGGCGCGTTGGATCACTGACCCCACTGACTTGCCGGACGGCAAGTCCTAACAAAGGCGGGGCGGGGTTGCGGCGTTACGGGCAGTGCCCGGGGGCCATGGTCAAAACGCCCAAAGCTTGGCACAGAAATGCGTCATGGCTTGGACAAGCCATCCTGCACCAGTTGGTAAGTGCTGGGAACTACAGTGTGAAACGCTGAAAGAAGCAAGCTTATAAACAATCTACCAGCTGGTGCAGGATGCCGCAACCATCCACAGTATGTACCCATTGCTGATCTTAGGGAAGCCTGAATATATATGATGCATTTGATATACCCATTTCAGGGGGAAAAAAATATAAAACTGCCCAACCAAGGTTTACCCCAATCAATGCGTGCCAAAGGCTTCTAATACATGCATGGACGGTATGTTGGAATGTGTGCTCAGCCACAAAACCTTTTTGGGTGCTTGTGTGTGCTTATGAATAGGAATAGGTGTTATCCATCTCAATATCTCGTGACAAAGCAACTGCTATCATGAATGCTACAGTATATACAAAGAAAGGTTTGGTGGCTTCTATCGCACGGGATAAGCATGGATAAGCCAATTCATGACACGTCCAAGCCTGTGAGCCAGAACGTGCCATTCCGCGTCTTTCCGGGTAGTCATTGGGAATAAAAATGCAAGAGTCGGTGAGCAGGACCTTCGGAAACCTTCATAACAATGCGATTTCTCAGGATCTCCAACTTTCACCCTGATACATCCCGATACATCTGTTGCAACACTACCCGACTAGCCACTAAATAAATCAGCATGTTAATCCAGCTGTGCTGTTGTGGTTTAAGCTTAAAATAGCCAGCTGTAGTGTGGGTGCAAGCGCAGGCTGAGATTTACCAAGGAAACAACGAAGTCAGTTTTCAACGGATTAACCGATCTATGCTACCAACCATGGTGCCCTAGTTTCACCGAATTCGCTGAAGCTTCGCGTACTTTTGCTGGTCAACCTGGACAACTCAGAGGGATATAGAGGGATGAGATCCCTCAGATGTTCTCTGAGTCATGTGGCTTGAGATATGTCAAGGCCAAATAAAATAGATACATGTCGATCCTGGTTGAGTAATCCCCCAAATCTTGATCATCTCCTACACAAATATCCCCCCCGCAATATGAAAGCCCAGAAAAGTATTGATCCGGGGTATTTTTCAAGAGAGATTTCAAGCTGTCCCAAATTCCCAAACATCAAATTCATCATGGATTTTAAGGAATTGTCCGATCCAAGATCAACTTCTCATGTTTTGACCATGGCGTGGAAAGTCGTGGAAAAGATGCGCAGGAACAGCGGATGATCCTACTTTGCTGGCTCTTTCATGAAACGCCGGCCGGCTGTCCCAATCTATCCATATCATCCCACATAGCAGGGTTAGCAACTGGGTTAGCAACAAAGCTTGTAGCGCGTTATCAATTCGAAGGGGTCAGATCCACAAAAAAGACTTGACCCAACCGGTCTTGGTGACTACTTTGCACATTACAGTATCAGATTCCGATACGGAGACACGTGAAAGTCACTTCATGACGATAAAATCACGACCCACAAATCGGTGATGGCCACTGTGAAAGCGGCAGCACGTTTCCCCCAACTCCTGCTATCTCTTTTCATTCTTCAGTAGAATTCTTCAGTAGAGTTAAGTTGAATTTTGGTATCTTGAAAGGGCAAGCCTCACAAGCTGTGGCACTCAAATCAATTCCATTTTGAATTGAGCCACTCACTGACCACACAGTACAAAAATACAAAGGAATAATCCAACACACATCCCTATGGCAAATGCGAAGTTTAACTTCCCAGGCAAACTCCGAGTTTAAACTTTGACGTCGGACTCTTCCCAAAAGATCAGGTTAGGCAATTTCCTGCCTAATAGTTAATTCCTTATTTCCTACCTAATTAGGTAATTTTTAAGGTAAAAA
Organism: Cladocopium goreaui; assembly: GCA_947184155.2. NCBI lineage: Eukaryota > Dinophyceae > Suessiales > Symbiodiniaceae > Cladocopium > Cladocopium goreaui. Next base: position 1,784 of record CAMXCT020001632.1, on the reverse strand, counting down.
TGTAACCTAATTTTAAGGTAATTCGGCACGTGGGGTTGAAAGTTTGCGTGCCAACTTGCGAGGCGGGGCTGAAAGTTTGCATGCAAAATTGCGAGACGAGGTTGAAAGTTTGGATGCAAACTTGCGAGGGGAGGTTGAAAGTTTGCGCGCAAACTTGCGAGGGGGGGTTGAAAGTTTGCGCGAAAACTTGCGAGGCGGGGTTGAAAGTTTGCAAGCAAATTTGCGCCCTTTGACACACACGCAAGCATTTGCATGCAAATGGTGGTGCAAGTTTACACTCAAATTTGCGAGGGGGGGTTGAAAGTTTGCCTGCAAACTTGCGAGGGGAGGTTGAAAGTTTGCATGCAAACTTGCGAGGCGGGGTTGAAATAATTATTTTTTTGTCTAAGATAAGGAATTACCTTTTGGGCAGAAAATGGCCTAACCTGATCTACTGGGTTAGGGTATTCCAAATTCATATACATATATATATATATACCAGGAGCTTCAAAGACCAAAAAAATTGTAGGTCCAGTGAAAAAAAACTAGTTTTTTCGAGAAAAAACGGGTTTTTGTAAAGAACCCATATTTTGGTTTTTGTTGGATTTGCATTAATTTGTCCAAATCGGGTGGACCTGTATCAAATTTCTCCTCATTACATGTAGCAATTTCATACTGAGAACTTGTGAAATCTGTCAGACAGAACGCGCGATGGAAACCGAAGCAAGCGTTATCAGACACGATGCGCGCGTTCTCCACCGGCTGCAGTTGCCTCCTATGCTGCGAACTTTCCCTTCAGCGGGACTGGAGGTAGTCAAAAAGTCACAATGGATATGCATGGCATTTCAAAAGTCAGCTTTTCAGATATGAACCCAGTAAATTGACAATAGCTCCGGTCATCTGCGTTGCTTTCTTTTTGTCTGGATCGGGCAGCTACCGGTTCGATCTTGCAAAACCACAAGCGGAGCCTTAAAACTCGACATATTTGAGTACGGGTTGTGTTCGATGGGTTAAATATGATTAAATGGTTTAAAATAGGGTTCAAAAAAAAACTTTTTTTATTACTATTTCAGACAACTTGAGGCCGCGGGTGGATGACGAAAGCTAGCGGGGTAGGAGAAAGAAGGAAGGGAAGAGGTGAGTTGCGGAGGGACTGTCATCATCGTGTGTCGCGGCATTGTTCGTCCCAACGAGGATGCAACAATGATATATGATATATGATATATGATATATAACAATGATATATATGGGGGAGGGGGCAGGGGGGGGGCCTCTCGCGTGAAAAAACACGTGATGTCCTTGGGGAGCCCCGGAATACTTGCTAAAGCAAGAAGACTCTAGCGATCTGACGCTAGCTGTCGTGATAATGCCAATAATTGCCAATAATGATAAAATGTAATTGAATAACGATGATGATGATGATGATGATGATGATGATGGTGATGATGGTGGTGGTGGGGGGGGGGGGGGGGGTGAAGAGGGGCCCTAGCGTCTACTTCAAGATCAGCTAAGGCGTCTTCCCCAATGACAGCACTTGTTTTACTCAGCCTGTTGCCGGTCTGTGCTTGTCTACAGGGTTACTCTATATACCTCTTCTTGAGCCTTGAAGGGCGCATATAAATGTGCTCAATACTCATGCATGTACCTATGTAGGTATTAGGTCGAAACAAAAAACACAGGCACAAATTCAAAAGCAATGAGTAGAGCACTACGCCTTGCCGTACCCAATTGGTATTAAGAGTATCTTCCTGACTTCTCTACACAATGGCAAATAGCAAAAGAAACCGGAGTTACGCAGTGGCTTC
>CAMXCT020001631.1:85000-141327 GCA_947184155.2 Cladocopium goreaui | reverse complement strand
ACAAATATGAAAAGACCATATAATATCCCCAATTGCATGATGTTAATAAACGTATTCATCCCCAAATCCATGATAGTCATTGTGCTATTTCATCCGTTTCTATCCCCATGACATATTCCCATATATTGATGGTAAATTACCATATGACATCCCCAAGTTCATCTATTGTTTAACAAATATACATGTTCTTCATTCAGTTTCATTCCATTCAAAAAATATCAGCATATATTAAATTATCATAAAGTATAGATGATTTTTTCCAATGATGAATCTAGTATCTTATGGGGACAATTCTATTCACTGCAAATCAACATATATTTCGCTTCAGGGAACCCATCCATGCCGTTTTTCTTTTCAAACAAAACGCTGGGACGCCCTGACCACTCTGGACACACTGGCCTCCGTCATCACCTTGCCGGGCGCAGTTATGCCGTTGTGGGCCCCCCCAGTGAAATGTTCGTTGGTTTATGGGGCCACATCTAAATATAGTTATGCAAAAGCGTATCATACACCAACTTGCTATGAAATAGTTAGAACTGCACCAACTGAACGCGATTCCGGGGTCCCCATCCTGTACCATTGTGGATGATAATACGAGTGGGACCGAGTGGGAGAATATCAAGTAATGTGGTAAAATAACCACAATGGTATGGTTTTATTATGGTCAACAGTAGCGTATTTAGTTTCTGTAGCCACATTGTACAACGGCATTTATAATGGCATTAATTATTGATACTGTTAATGGCATTGTACTGTAATCCCATTGTACTGCATTTATTTAACCACATTGTACAGTTACAACCACATTAATTGTATATAATATTGTACAGCTAATTATACCATTGTGGTTTAATAAAAATACCGAGAACCATTGTACAGTCAATTATACCGTTATACCGTATACCATTGTACCAATTCAAATTGGGTCTATCAACCATAGTGGTTGTACCATGTTATAACCATAGTGGTTTATAAACCCAATGAATACCATATCGTTTTTGTCTCGTAAACCAGAGCGACATTGGAGTTATATTCAGCGACTTAGCTATTAAACGGGGGCCACACATTGTAGGAAAACTATAGGGACTTATGGAACCCATCCAAACATGAAGGAAACCATGTCGGCCTTACTCAACAAACATAGGGAATCATATTTGATCTATAGTTAGCTAAGTTAGTGCAAATAACAAGTGGATGAACCGACCGTAGATATGTAGAACTAACTCGTCACCTTTGGGGAGGCTTGAATCCTCATGATTTTATACGCTAGTAATGATATTCTTTGGAATCAATGGGAAGAGAATTCACCAACTTCATGTCATGTTGATGGGTACGATTGAACATGTCGATTGATTGGTTTGAGGGAAACACATGAAACATTTACTGGAAGCAATTGTTGTTTTTTTAACCATCATCCAGTGCTGGGATAACATTCATATGGCCCTAAGCTTCCAGAGTTACCTTCAAGATAGGTCAGCGTTGGGTGATTTTTACCATGGATTTGGGGTTGCTTACCTATCTGACAGGTTTACCTGCAAGATGAAGGGCCTATAAGATACCTTTTGAGCATCTTTTTGGGGGTCGCTAGAGTGGTTCACCAAGTTTGGACTGAAAAGTCTGAACCAAGAGTAGATGTGACGAATGCTTCCACCAAAAACTGAAATCCAACAGAATAAATCCAAAGACTGTTTTCCACCATCTGCACTGTCAGTCGAGATTGGCAACACATTATATAGGCATAGAAACCATGCTCCTTTCTTCGTCGATCAGGTGGTTTGGATCGGGAAAATGACTTCATCCTTAAGTAGAAGTCCTTCTGAAAGCCACCATGAAGCAGTGCCTTCCCCCTTTTTTTGTTTCAAATCATGTGATTTGAAAGCCACTATAGTACGAAACAAGCCGGTGGTGAGTTGAGTACCCTAATGTAGCAGGTGCTCACTATATATAGATCCATACTTCCACAATCACAGCAGCGGGCCAACTGACTGCACTGGAAACTTGGCTCCACGCAATCATGTCCAAGGAGGGTGCCTGTCATGGCAGAGATCCATCGCGAGGATATTCCGTAGGAAGTCAAACAAAAGACAACAAAACCTGCAAAAAACACACGGGACATCAACCAAAACGGCTTTGGACTGGCCATGAATCGTTGCTTTGACGCACATCCAATCGTACGCTTGGTTGCTGCCACGGCCTGCAACTTCTCTGAGAGGAGTGCTCCATCAAAGTTCTGGGTCCTGGTTTTACAGCAGCATAGGCCACTGACACCACCAGCCCGCAGCCCGCAGCCCGCAGCCCGTTGGAGAATTTGTTTACAGGCAGTTGTGTGATTTTCTTTTTTCCCGAATGCGTAGCGAAGGGTTCCCGTTTATAGTTGGGGGTCTGGGGGTTGGACCTTTGTTCGCCGCCAGTTGGTCGGCGCGTCGTTTTCGCGTCGTTTTCGCGTCGTTTTCGCGTCGTTTTTCGCGTCGTTAATTCGGTGTCTATAGGGGAAGCTGCAAAACCTCGTGTCTTTTGCGACGTAGATGTCGCAGTGTCTATAGGGGAAGCTGCAAAACCTCGTGTTTTTTTTTACGTAGATGTCGCAGTGTCTATAGGGGAAGCTGCTAAACCTCTTGTTTTTTGCAACGTAGATGTCGCAGTGTCTATAGGGGAAGCTGCAAAACCTCGTGTCTTTTGCGACGTAGATGTCGCAGTGTCTATAGGGGAAGCTGCAAAACCTCGTGTTTTTTGCAACGTAGATGTCGCAGTGTCTATAGGGGAAGCTGCAAAACCTCGTGTTTTTTGCAACGTAGATGTCGCAGTGTCTATAGGGGAAGCTGCAAAACCTCGTGTTTTTTGCTGCGTGGATGTCGCCGTGTCTATAGGGGAAGCTGCAAAACCTCGTGTCTTTTGCGACGTAGATGTCGCAGTGTCTATAGGGGAAGCTGCAAAACCTCGTGTTTTTTGCTCCGTAGATGTCGCAGTGTCTATAGGGAAAGCTGCAAAACCTCGTGTGTTTTGCTTAAAGCTGTCGCAGTGTCTATATGGGAAGCTACAATACCTCGTGTTTTTTTTACGTAGATGTCGCAGTGTCTATAGGGGAAGCTGCAATACCTCCTGTTTTTTGCTGCGTAGATGTCGCACTGTCTATAGGGGAAGCTGCAATACCTCGCGTGTTTTGCTACGAAGCTGTCGCACTGTCTATAGGGGAAGCTGCAATACCTCGCGTGTTTTGCTACGAAGCTGTCGCAGTGTCTATAGGCGAAGCTGCAAAACCTCGTGTTTTTTGCAACGTAGATGTCGCAGTGTCTATAGGGGAAGCTGCAAAACCTCGTGTTTTTTGTTGCGTAGATGTAGCAGTGTCTATAGGGGAAGCTGCAATACCTCGTGTTTTTTGCTACGTAGATGTAGCAGTGTCTATAGGGGAAGCTGCAAAACCTCGTGTGTTTTGCTACGTAGATGTCGCAGTGTCTACAGGGGAAGCTGCAAAACCTCGTGTTTTTTGCTGCGTGGATGTCGCCGTGTCTATAGGGGAAGCTGCAAAAGCTCGTGTTTTTTGTTGCGTAGATGTCGCAGTGTCTATAGGGGAAGCTGCAATACCTCGCGTGATTTGCTACGTAGCTGTCGCAGTGTCTATAGGGGAAGCTGCAATACCTCGTGTTTTTTGCTACGTAGATGTAGCAGTGTCTATAAGGGAAGCTGCAAAACCTCGTGTTTTTTGCAACGTAGATGTCGCAGTGTCTATAGGGGAAGCTGCAAAACCTCGTGTCTTTTGCGACGTAGATGTCGCAGTGTCTATAGGGGAAGCTGCAAAACCTCGTGTTTTTTGCAACGTAGATGTCGCAGTGTCTATAAGGGAAGCTGCAAAACCTCGTGTCTTTTGCGACGTAGATGTCGCAGTGTCTATAGGGGAAGCTGCAAAACCTCGTGTTTTTTGCTCCGTAGATGTCGCAGTGTCTATAGGGAAAGCTGCAAAACCTCGTGTGTCTTGCTACGTAGATGTCGCAGTGTCTATAGGGGAAGCTGCAAAACCTCGTGTTTTTTGCTGCGTGGATGTCGCCGTGTCTATAGGGGAAGCCAGGGGGAAGCTGCAACACCTCGTGTTTTTTGCTACGCACAGTAGTACTTGGAAATAGTTTGTGCGAGCTTTGTAGTACACAGTAGTACTGGGAACGACTTTGTGCAAGCTTTGTAGTACAAAGTAGTACTGGGAACGTGTTTGTGCCAGTTTTGTAGTACAAAGTAGTACTGGGAACGACTTTGTGCAAGCTTTGTAGTAAAAAGTGGTACTGGGAAGTGCTTTGTGCAAGCTTTGTAGTACACAGTAGTACTGGGAAGTGCTTCGTGCAAACTTTGTAGTACACAGTAGTACTGGGAAGTGCTTTGTGCAAGCTTTGTAGTACACAGTAGTACTGGGAAGTGCTTTGTGCAAGCTTTGTAGTACACAGTAGTACTGGGAAGTGCTTTGTGCGAGCTTTGTAGTACACAGTAGTACTGGGAAGTGCTTTGTGCGAGCTTTGTAGTACACAGTAGTACTGGGAAGTGGTTTGTGCGAGCTTTGTAGTACACAGTAGTACTGGAACGACTTTGCGCAAGCTTTGTAGTACAAAGTAGTACTGGGAAGTGCTTTGTGCAAGCTTTGTAGTACACAGTAGTACTGGGAAGTGCTTTGTGCAAGCTTTGTAATACACAGTAGTGCTGGGAACGTGCTTCTGCAAGCTTTGTAGTACAAAGTAGTACTGCGCACGACTTTGTGCAAGCTTTGTAGTACAAAGTAGTACTGGGAAGTAGTTGTTGCAAGCTTTGTAGTGCACAGTAGGACTGGGAACGACTTTGCAAGCCTTGTAGTACAAAATAGTACTGGGAAGTGCTTTGTGCAAGCTTTGTAGTACACAGTAGTACTGGGAACGACTTTGTGCAAGCTTTGTAGTAAAAAGTGGTACTGGGAAGTGCTTTGTGCAAGCTTTGTAGTGCACAGTAGTACTGGGAAGTGCTTCGTGCAAGCTTTGTAGTACACAGTAGTACTGGGAACGTGTTTGTGCGAGCTTTGTAGTACACAGTAGTACTGGGAAGTGCTTTGTGCAAGCTTTGTAGTACACAGTAGTACTGGGAACGGCTTTTTGCAAGCTTTGTAGTACACAATAGTACTGGGAAGTAGTTTGTGCGAGCTTTGTGGTGCACAGTAGTACTGGGAAGTACTTTGTGCAAGCTTTGTAGTATACAGTAGTACTGGGAACGTGTTTGTGCGAGCTTTGTAGTACACAGTAGTACTTGGAAGTAGTTTGTGCGAGCTTTGTAGTACACAGTAGTACTGGGAACGTGCTTCTGCAAGCTTTGTAGTACACTGGGAAGTACTTTGTGCAAGCTTTGTAGTACACAGTAGTACTGGGAACGTGTTTGTGCGAGCTTTGTAGTACACAGTAATACTTGGAAGTAGTTTGTGCCAGCTTTGTAGTACACAGTAGTACTGGGAACGTGCTTTGTGCAAGCTTTGTAGTACACAGTAGTACTGGGAAGTAGTTTGTGCAAGCTTTGTAGTACACAGTAGTACTGGAACGTGTTTGTACACTTGTAGTACACAGTAGTACTGGGAAGTGCTTTCTGCAAGCTTTTTAGTACACAGTAGTACTGGGAAGTAGTTTGTGCGAGCTTTGTAGTACACAGTAGTACTGGGAACGTGTTTGTGCGAGCTTTGTAGTACACAGTAGTACTGGAACGTGTTTGTGAAAGTTTTGTAGTACACAGTAGTACTGGGAAGTAGTTTGTGCGAGCTTTGCAGTACACATTAGTACTGGAACGTGTTTGTGCGAGCTTTGTAGTACACAGTAGTACTGGGAAGTGCTTTGTGCAAGTTTTGTAGTACACAGTAATACTGGGAAGTAGTTTGTGCGAGCTTTGTAGTACACAGTAGTACTGGAACGACTTTGTGCAAGCTTTGTAGTACAAAGTAGTACTGGGATACACAGTAGTACTGGGAACGTGTTTGCGCGAGCTTTGTAGTGCACAGTAGTACTGGCACGTGTTTCTGCAAGTTTTGTAGTACACAGTAGTACTGGGAAGTAGTTTGTGCGAGCTTTGCAGTACACATTGGTACTGGAACGTGTTTGTGCGAGCTTTGTAGTACACAGTAGTACTGGGAAGTGCTTGTGCAAGTTTTGTAGTACACAGTAGTACTGGGAAGTAGTTTGTGCGAGCTTTGTAGTACACAGTAGTACTGGAACGACTTTGTGCAAGCTTCGTAGTACAAAGTAGTACTGGGAAGTGCTTTGTGCAAGCTTTGTAGTACACAGTAGTACTGGGAAGTGCTTTGTGCAAGCTTTGTAATACACAGTAGTACTGGGAACGACTTTGTGCAAGCTTTGTAGTACAAAGTAGTACTGCGCACGACTTTGTGCAAGCTTTGTAGTACAAAGTAGTACTGGGAAGTAGTTGTTGCAAGCTTTGTAGTACACAGTAGGACTGGGAACGACTTTGCAAGCCTTGTAGTACAAAGTAGTACTGGGAAGTGCTTTGTGCAAGTTTTGTAGTACACAGTAGTACTGGGAAGTGCTTCCTGCAAGCTTTGTAGTACAAAGTAGTACTGGGAAGTGCTTCGTGCAAGCTTTGTAGTACAAAGTGCTACTGGGAAGTAGTTTGTGCAAGCTGTGTAGTACACAGTAGTACTGGGAAGTACTTTGTGCAAGCTGTGTAGTACAAAGTAGTACTGGGAAGTAGTTTGTGCAGGAAGTGCTTTGTGCAAGCTTTGTAGTACAAAGTAGTACGGGGAAGTGCTTTGTGCGAGCTTTGTAGTACACAGTAGTACTGGGAACGACTTTGTGCAAGCTTTGTAGTACACAGTAGTACTGGGAACGTGCTTCTGCAAGCTTTGTAGTACACAGTAGTACTGGGAAGTAGTTGTTGCAAGCTTTGTAGTACACAGTAGTACTGGAACGTGTTTGTGCAAGCTTTGTAGTACACAGTAGTACTGGGAAGTAGTTTGTGCGAGCTTTGTAGTACACAGTAGTACTGGGAACGTGTTTGTGCGAGCTTTGTAGTACACAGTAGTACTGGAACGTGTTTCTGCAAGCTTTGTAGTACACAGTAGTACTGGGAAGTGCTTCGTGCAAGCTTTGTAGTACAAAGTGGTACTGGGAAGTAGTTTGTGCAAGCTGTGTAGTACACAGTAGTACTGGGAAGTACTTTGTGCAAGCTGTGTAGTACAAAGTAGTACTGGGAAGTAGTTTGTGCAGGAAGTGCTTTGTGCAAGCTTTGTAGTACAAAGTACTGGGAAGTTCTTTGTGCGAGCTTTGTAGTACACAGTAGTACTGGGAACGTGTTTCTGCAAGCTTTGTAGTACACAGTAGTACTGGGAAGTAGTTTGTGCAAGCTTTGTAGTACACAGTAGTACTGGAACGTGTTTGTGCATTTGTAGTACACAGTAGTACTGGGAAGTGCTTTCTGCAAGCTTTGTAGTACACAGTAGTACTGGGAAGTAGTTTGTGCGAGCTTTGTAGTGCACAGTAGTACTGGGAACGTGTTTGTGCGAGCTTTGTAGTACACGGTAGTACTGGAACGTGTTTGTGCAAGTTTTGTAGTACACAGTAGTACTGGGAAGTAGTTTGTGCGAGCTTTGTAGTACACATTAGTACTGGCACGTGTTTGTGCGAGCTGTGTAGTACACAGTAGTACTGGGAAGTGGTTTGTGCAAGTTTTGTAGTACACAGTAGTACTGGGAAGTAGTTTGTGCGAGCTTTGTAGTACACAGTAGTACTGGGAACGTGTTTGTGCGAGCTTTGTAGTACACAGTAGTACGTGCAAGCTTTGTAGTACAAAGTAGTACTGGGAAGTGCTTTGTGCAAGCTTCGTAGTACACAGTAGTACTGGGAAGTGCTTTGTGCAAGCTTTGTAGTACACAGTAGTACTGGGAACGACTTTGTGCAAGCTTTGTAGTAAAAAGTGGTACTGGGAAGTGCTTTGTGCAAGCTTTGTAGTACACAGTAGTACTGGGAAGTGCTTTCTGCAAGCTTTGTAGTATACAGTAGTACTGGGAAGTAGTTTGTGCGAGCTTTGTAGTGCACGGTAGTATATACTGGGAACGTGTTCGTGCGAGCTTTCTAGTACACAGTAGTACTGGGAAGTGCTTCGTGCAAGCTTTGTAGTACACAATAGTACTGGGAAGTAGTTTGTGCGAGCTTTGTAGTACACAGTAGTACTGGGAAGTAGTTTGTGCAAGCTTTGTAGTACACAGTAGTACTGGGAACGTGTTTGTGCGAGCTTTGTAGTACACAGTAGTACTTGGAAGTAGTTTGTGCGAGCTTTGTAGTACACAGTAGTACTGGGAACGTGCTTCTGCAAGCTTTGTAGTACAAAGTAGTACTGGGAAGTTCTTTGTGCGAGCTTTGTAGTACACAGTAGTACTGGGAACGTGTTTCTGCAAGCTTTGTCGTGCACAGTAGTACTGGGAAGTAGTTTGTGCAAGCTTTTGTAGTACACAGTAGTACTGGAACGTGTTTGTGCATTTGTAGTACACAGTAGTACTGGGAAGTGCTTTCTGCAAGCTTTGTAGTACACAGTAGTACTGGGAAGTAGTTTGTGCGAGTTTTGTAGTGCACAGTAGTACTGGGAACGTGTTTGTGCGAGCTTTGTAGTACACAGTAGTACTGGGAACGTGTTTGTGCGAGCTTTGTAGTACACAGTAGTACTGGGAAGTAGTTTGTGCGAGCTTTGTAGTACACAGTAGTACTGGGAAGTGCTTTGTGCGAGCTTTGTAGTACACAGTAGTACTGGGAAGTGCTTTGTGCGAGCTTTGTAGTACACAGTAGTACTGGGAAGTAGTTTGTGCGAGCTTTGTAGTACACAGTAGTACTGGAACGTGTTTGTGCAAGTTTTGTAGTACACAGTAGTACTGCGAACGACTTTGTGCAAGCTTTGTAGTACACATTAGTACTGGAACGTGTTTGTGCGAGCTTTGTAGTACACAGTAGTACTGGGAAGTGCTTTGTGCAAGTTTTGTAGTACACAGTAGTACTGGGAACGACTTTGTGCAAGCTTTGTAGTACACATTAGTACTGGAACGACTTTGTGCAAGCTTTGTAGTACACAGTAGTACTGGGAAGTAGTTTGTGCAAGCTTTGTAGTACACAGTAGTACTGGGAAATGCCTTGTGCAAGCTTTGTATTACACAGTAGTTCTGGGAAGTAGTTTGTGCGAGCTTTGTAGTACACATTAGTACTGGAACGTGTTTGTGCGAGCTTTGTAGTACACAGTAGTACTGGGAAGTGCTTTGTGCAAGTTTTGTAGTACACAGTAGTACTGGGAAGTAGTTTGTTCGAGCTTTGTAATACACATTAGTACTGGAACGACTTTGTGCAAGCTTTGTAGTACACAGTAGTACTGGGAAGTAGTTTGTGCAAGCTTTGTAGTACACAGTAGTACTGGGAAATGCCTTGTGCAAGCTTTGTATTACACAGTAGTACTTGGAACGAGTTTGTGCAAGCTTTGTAGTACAAAGTACAAAGTAGTACTGCGAACGACTTTGTGCAAGCTTTGTAGTACAAAGTAGTACTGGGAAGTAGTTGTTGCAAGCTTTGTAGTACACAGTAGTACTGGGAACGACTTTGCAAGCCTTGTAGTACAAAGTAGTACTGGGAAGTAGTTTTTGCAAGCTTTGTAGTACACAGTAGTACTGGGAACGACTTTGCAAACCTTGTAGTACAAAGTAATACTGGGAACGTGTTTGTGCGAGCTTTGTAGTACACAGTAGTACTGGGAACGGTTTCGTGCAATCTTTGTAGTACAAAGTGGTACTGGGAAGTGCTTCGTGCAAGCTTTGTAGTACACAATAGTACTGGGAAGTAGTTTGTGCGAGCTTTGTAGTACACAGTAGTACTGGGAAGTACTTTGTGCAAGCTTTGTAGTACACAGTAGTACTGGGAACGTGTTTGTGCGAGCTTTGTAGTACAAAGTGGTGCTGGGAAGTGCTTTGTATAGTGTGGAGTGGGGAGTGTAGAGCGTGTAGAGTGTGGAATGTGTAGTGTAGATTGTAAAAAGTAAGAGTGTAAAGTGTAGAGTGTGGAGTGTATAGTGTAGTGTAGAGTGTGGAGTGCAAAGTGTGGAGTGTAAAGTGTGGAGTGTGGAGTGTAAAGTATGGCGTGTGGAGTGTAAAGTGTGGAGTATGGAGTGAGGAGTGTGGTGTGTGTAGAGTGTAGAATGTGGTGGAGTGTGGCGTGTGTGTGGAGTGTGGAGTGTAGTGTGTGGAGTGAGGAGTGTGGAGTGTAAAGTGTTGAGTGTGGAGTGAGGAGTGTAAAGTGTAAAGTGTGGAGTGTAAACTGTAGAGTGTGGAGTGTGGAGTGGAAAGTGGCGAGTGTGGAGTGTAAAGTGTGGCGTGTGGAATGTAAAGTGTGGAGTGTGGAGTGAGGAGTGTGGTGGGTGTAGAGTGTTGAGTGTGGTGGAGTGTGGAGTGTAGAGCGTAGAGCGTGGAGTGAGGAGTGTAAAGTGTAAAGTGTGGAGCCTGGAGTATAAAGTGTAGAGTGTGGATTGCGGAGCGGAAAGTGTCGAGTGTGAAGTGTAGAGTGTCAAGTTAAGTGTAGAGTGTAAAGTGTAGAGTGTAAAGTGTAGAGTGTGGAGTGTGGAGTGTAAAGTGTAGTGTGCGGAGTGTGGGTGTAAAGTGTAGAGTGTGGAGTGTGCAGTGGGTAAAGTGTGGAGTGTGGCAGGTGGTGGTGATCTCGTTGTGCTGGTGATGTTGCTGTGCTGGTGATGCTGTTGTGTTGGTGATTTTGTTGTGATTTCATTGCGCTGGTGATATTGCTGTGCTGGTTGTGATTTCGTTGTGCTTGTGGTGATGTTGTTGTGCTGGTTAGTTGTCTCTTTGTGAACCGCACGATGCATGCAAACATCGGTTCGTTTTCCTATTGCAGAGGTTTGCACTCGTAGTCCAAGAACGTGAATACATTCGGGTTCGTGGCTTCCATCTTGTTTTTTATATTATATTATATTATATTATATTGTATTATATTTTATTTTGGTACATTATATTATATTATTATATTATATTATATTATATTTTAATATACTATATTAAAATATTTTAGATTATATTATATTATATCATGTTAAATTATGTTAAATTTTGTTAAATTATATCATATAATATTAATTTTATTAGATTACATTTTAGTTTATTATATATAACTATATTTTATTTTAATATATTATTTAATTATATTATTTAATTATATTAATTTTTACTAAATTATATTAAAATATATTTTATCACAAAATATAATATTATATTGTAATTTTAAAATTTATATTTTTAAAAATGTTTTATTATTTAATTAGATCATACGCTTTTATAATATAATTATATCATACAATGGTATAAAAATTAAATTACATATTTATTTTATTTAACAATTAGATTATGTTTAATCCTATACATTATTATATTTTATTATTATGTTATATATATATGTTTTATTGCTTTAATTATTTGATATTAGTTTATTTGTTTTTAATATGATTTTTTTTGTTTTATGAAATAATGTTTTATTATTGTATTATTTAATTACATTATATACACATATGTATATGTGCATGTTCGTTACTATGTGTCTCCTTTTCTCTGCAGATGAAACATCACTTGAAATGGCGGTTGAGTAGGGATGTTTGATCTCTGTGCCTCCATTAACCACGCACGAATAGGATTTCACTCACAGTTTGTTTCGGCATGTTCCAAGTCAACGTTGAACAGGGTCTGTCTCCAATGTATGACAATTGTCTGTTTAATCGGAGACTTGATTTTAGATTATCATATAGGATATACATATATATATATATACACACATTTACATTTACATATACATATACATATACATTTACATATACATATACATACATTACATTACATTACATTACATTACATTACTTCATACAACACTTTATACATTACATTACAATACATTACTTTACATTACATTACATTACATTATACTACACACATTACATTACACTACATTACATTACATTACGCTACGTTACGTTACATTGCATCACATCACATTACATTACACTAAATTACATTACATTACATTACGTTACATTACATTACATTACATACATACATACATACACTATTATGTACAATATATACATATATACATGATTATATGTATATTGTATATTGGGACCGCATGTGGGTATCCCATTATTGTCATTGAAACCAAGTCATTTTGACCACCAAACAAACTGTTTTTTTTGCCATATTAATCTCTGAAAAAAAAGGGTGAATTTATGGTTCTCAATTTGGAGGTTTCCTAAGTCATGGGGGGTACTCCAACTTCTCCAAATTGTAGTATTGAAAAAAACTAATGATTTGGGGACCCTGATGACAAAAACAAATGGCTCACCAGAAGTAAACTAACACTAACACTCAGAGTTTTTAAGCCACAATTTTTAGTGTTTTTCCTTGGCTCAGGTTGGTTCTTAAGTTGCATGGTGGTCTATTGGTTCTTCTTCAAGCCCCTGGCCTATCTGTTGAAGAACCTCACCTTGCTGAAGACTGTTCCTGGGCATTTTTTTGTGGGTAAACTTGGCTGGCAAAACTAAAAAAAATATAATTTTATCTGGGAAACATTGGGTATAACCATGTATAACCATGTATAACCATGTATAACCATGTATAACCATGTATAACCATGTATAACCCAGTTCTGTTTGTTATTATTATAAACCAATTTCACTATATGACTATATAGATATCTCAACAACAAGTCCTAATTTGTATAGTTCCAAACCAAATTACTTGGTTATGCGTGTGCCCTTCCTGCACCTCAATGGTTTGATGTTTTCCTTTTGCAAAACTGTTGATTTGAATGGATTTGATCGATTTTATCTGATTGCAATCTTGGGTTTATAACCAATCACTGACTGGGTGGTGGTTTCAGATATTCTTCATTGTCAACATCCCTATTGACTTTAATATGTTTCATGTCCGTCACCTCCCCAACAAGATGTGCTTGACATCACAAGAGACAAAACACATATTGTTTTTTTGTTTCTCCGTTCCAGCCTAAATCCCACAGGCAGATTGAGCTGCAAAAAGAACGGATTGGACATAGATTGTCGTTCATTTGGTCCCTCTGAATTGCTGTTTGACAGCAGACTCGGTGTACCATATCGTTGCAAGGGACATTCGCATGGGTCAAGTTCTTTGTTTGGTGCGTTTGCTGCACTTGCAACCGTATGGAGTTGAATCCCTTTTATATTCTCGGTGATAGTATCCTTTAAAAAAAACAGTTATATGTTTATATACTCAATATATATATATTATACGTGTATGTATATTCATTTACATATATATATATATACATATGTATGTGTATATATATATATACACAAATAACTATGTATATATATATACATACATATTTTTAGACAGAGAGCACATGATAGCATTAGCTGCCTCAAAATTAGTGATCATGGGGCTTCCGACGATTTTGATTTTGCTTTTACAGTATGTTTGTTGACTCATCGTTTCAAGATCCATTTCGAGATTCCGGGCAAAACATGGCAGAACGAGATCCCTTGTGTCATGTTCGCCAAGATGTACCTGTGTGCGAAACGGCAAGTCATGTTCATATCCCACCGTTCAGTGGAACATTCGGGTCACCCATCGTCAGCTTGTTGCATGTGTGGTCGACCAAAGTACTTGGGGCGTGCAGTTCCAGTCCAAGTGAACTCAGTAGATACATGTGTCACCAATTGTCACCAAAGTTATAGGGGCCCCCTACCCCAGAAGTTGGGGTTTAATTCCCATAGCTATACACAGAATCAGAAACCTAACCCCAATTGCCAGGTCGTTGTCTTGCTGAGGCTTTGTTGATGAGTTTCTTCTTTTTCTTGCCCTGGTTCATGATTTTGATCCCTGTGATAGCGAATGAACCAGTGGATTGGTACAAGAACCACAGCTACCTCGCAACTGATACATTCTTGGACATTGGCGTCATCATGCTGCTTGGTTTTGAAGGCGATGATGGGGAGCAATACACAGAAAGACTAGGGAGATTCAAGAAGCCTTCTAGGAGAAACTTGTTGATTGGTGATGAAATTGTTGGTTAGTCGTTTTAGGGGTCAAAAACACTACCGGAGTTATACGGAATTACTACCTTGTTTATTGGGAATGATGGGATCCCATGGTAGAGATATCTATTACCCAGGCAGTATCATGGGATATTCATGGGATGTGTTTTTCATGGCTCAGTTGAGGTTTCATTGGTAGATACTCTAGGAAATCACATGAACAATAATGATCATTGGTTATAAGTTTGGAAAGGGATTATGCTACAATTTTGCATAGCCTTGTTAAAACTTCCATAGCTATGAGATGACTTGCCAAGCAATGACACGCAACGACCGCTTTATCTCTGTGCCGAACAACCTTGAAAAGGGGACCCCTACCCATCTATCCATTTTATGGACAAACTTTGATCAAACATGAAAATACGAAGATGTAAACAATTTCTATGCTTATAACACTCACTCTCTCTCTCTCTCTCTCACTCACAAATACATACATACTGCGTGTAGATCTGGGAAATAAAACGACTTCGGAAGGATGGAACCAAACTTATGCTTAGTGAAGGAACTCATCACAAGATTGGCTTTGTTCAGATTTGGACAATCTATTAGCATGTGCCATAATTTTCCAGATGAATGAACTATTCGCACCCAAGGTTGTTTGCTGTTTTTAGGGTATGCCGGGGGGTGATGTTTCCTGCATAGACACTCATCCCATCCCCCGAAAAAGCAATCCCCAAAAGGTAGAAAAACAGTGGTGAAGAAGTGGCAAATAACGCTTCTATCTTGGGTTTCTATAGGATATCTTAGTGACAAAAAATATATTTAATCCGTAGTGGTAAATATATAACTGTTCAATTTTCTTGGAGGTTCCTATAATATGAAACACCCCCCATTCTATGGTCCCAAACATATGATATCAGTTTTCATTTATATTTTACCATGCTTTATGGGGGTTGTTTAATATGGAAGTTGTTGGGAATTGAAGAGCAAGGCTGGCTAGGCCCACATACATTGCTTGCATATGAGGCATTCCGATACGGATACATGCTGTCCACAGACAACTTCATTGACGGATACTGCGAGACATACGCCGATGAAAATCAGTTTTTTTGGGGACACTTATGACATCAAGGACGCTCTGAACATTCGATGCCTTTTGAAGCGTCAGGAGCATTGTGTGCGACAGGTACTGTGCACAGAGCTGAAATCATCAACCCAAAAATGGTTGAGATAAACTTAAGGCCTTTGGCATGGAAAAAAACAAAATAAAGACGAATGACTGGTGCTCAAAGCCACCGACACGCCCTTAATAGATCGAAATATCAAATTGATCAAATGTTCTCCCACTGGTGCCACATGGTAGTCACATTTCACCAGTGGTAGTGACAAGTGATACCAGCACTTGCACGATGGTCTTCAGCCCCTATGTGTACCGTTTTTCTGTACCTAGTTGTGTTGGCAATGGTTTGCTGTAAGTTGTATGAATATGGCTGTGTTTGACAATGGACTCTATACCTACAAGTTATCTCTATTTTAATAGGGATAAAGAAGACAATCCAAGGGCCCAAGGGACTTGGAAGTACTTTTCAGACAAAGCTCCTCCAAATTGGGGAAACCAGTTCTTCCAGCTCTTCGAGCTGGGAGTGCTGGTACCATGCACTGAGGTTGAAGTTTCATCCCATCTGCTATTTCCATGTCTTCATCGTTGGCATCCTGGCACGGGGCGACCCTGGGGGCGACCCGAATCCCCAGAAACACATGGTCTCATGGAATGAACTACGCTCATTGACTTGACGATACATGCAGTTCCCCCGAACTTCTGGAATTACGAACACACACGCACACACACACACATATATATATATGTTATATACATACGTATGGTATATACAACATATATATATACGTATATGTAATACAGCTACTAGGTAACAGCAGCTGTTATTGTTTTCGACCTCCTCTGTGGTCGTTACTGAAACATGCTAGAGGGAATGTTGAATCCAAACGACCTCACCAAAAGAGACGGAGTATATGTGGAGAATTCAGGTGAATAATCATCTCAATACATGTCTACAAAGAAGAGCACTAGCTGGATGTGTTGACAGGAATTGTCTCTCCAATCTTCAAATTGTTCTACCAAATCTATATGGCTATGTAATTATGCAATATCTTTATATATTGGTTAATATAATATCTATAGTTATACAAATATATGTGTGTTCTATTGTTTTTGTGATTATTAGCCATTACTTGTTCACCGTCTCAATAGCATGGGCGCGGTCGGGTTTTGACTGAACCTTTTCCCGACTCCAATTCCATGAGGCATTGTTTGCGGGTGAGTATACTGTGTATATTTATGAGAGTCGCATTGTAGATTTTATATGTTATATGATGTTAGATGAACTGATGAGTGCAGATCCTTAAGATGACTTTTCCCCTTCTGAATTATTTCCAGTTCCATTTTGTGTTTTCTCTTTTCGTAGTTTTCAAACCCGAGATTGAAAGGTCACACGAATGCTGGCCGTAAGGAATGCTGCTGGCAAAGTTGCGCCAACTGCTCGATAAGAAGGTCGGGAAACAGTGCGGGGGTGCCGGACTGAGGTGTTTTTTGGTTTGAGGTATCTCTATGATGGGAATAATCCCCTAGACATCTTTTTTTTAATATTATGAGTGTATATATATATATAGACATGTATCAACACTTCTGAGTTGGGATATATGATATAACCCCTGTAAGTACTGTGATATTGTGTATATGTATATATGTGTTCTCCATTTATGAGTGGGGCTGATAGAGATTCATGGTTATATACCATGTTCATTCTGTTGAATGCTGGTTTATAACGGGTATATACATATTAGGAAATTCATGGGAATATCATGAGGATATAACTACAATCATATTTTGGGTGACCTTGATAGTTTTAGCTCCGGATTAAAAAAAACCCTCATGTTTGTTGGGATATAACCCCTACGTTGCGTCGCAGGCTGTGCTAAGTGGCCATGGAGCGGATAGTTGGCGGAACCCCTACGTGATCGCCTTGCAGTTTGTGGCACCGCTCGGGTATTTGGCAGCGCGGCAGTGCTTTCATGGGATACAGAAGGATACTGTATTACTATAGTATTATAACTAATATTACTATATACAACTTATATAACTAGTATTACTATATACAACTTATATAACTATAACTATTACTATGTACTTATATAACTAATTATAACTATTACTATATACAACTTATATAACTATAACTATTACTATTACTATTACTATTACTAGTACTAGTACTATTACGCGCAAACCCCCCAGTTCGCCCACGCAACTTCTTAGGGATTTTGAAGGAATAGAAATTCCGACCCCCGTTAAACTTTACATTCAATTGGGAAGATCAACAAGGGTATTGGGAATATAAATTCCCACCGCCGTTAAACTTTACATTCAATTGGGAAGATCAACAAAGGTATTAGAGAATATTAAAGTCCCACCCCGTTAAACTTTACATTCATTGAAGATCTTCAAAAGAGTTTAATTCTCCCACCCCTGTTAAACTTCTACATTCATTGAAGATCTACAATAAGGGTTTAATTATCCCACTCTGTTAAATTTCTACGTTCATTGAAGATCTTCAATAAGGGTTTAGTTCTCCCACTCCGTTAAACTTCTACATTCATTGAAGATCTTCAATAAGGGTTTGATGATGATTATGATGATTATGATGATTATGATGATGATGATTGTGGTGATGGTGATGATGGTGATGATGATGTTGATGATGATGATGTTGTTGTTGCAACAGTCAACGCACAGGTAGCTAAGCTGTGCGTTTCAAGATGAAAGCCATGATCATGGACATGTGCATTTTGTCCCACAAAACACAGTGTTTTTTTGATGTTCGGACATGTCGTCGGCGTCGGCGCGGGCAAACTGAGGGGTTTGCCCGTACTATTACTATATATAACTATAGAACCAACGATTATCTAAGCGCCTTCCCCTTTGTGCGCTGGCGCCAGCGCCAGCCAGGTATTGTTGTTGGTCTTCAGCGTGGAAGGTTTCCAAGCGAAACTCTGGGGCTACAAACTTTCAGCCAGGCTGAAAGGGATGATCCACCCCGGATGGACAATAAAACACCCCCAAAAGATGCAGATTTTCAGGACATTTCAGTTCGAATTTTGGGAAATTGAAGATTTGGACATATTTGGACTATCTTTTTGGGGGTACTTTCTGGTTGACTGTCAAAAAAAATCAACAATTTTTCGTGACCGGTTTTGTGGGGTGATTCAGAAGGTCAAACGTCAGTGGTGATTGAGGCTGCAGTTCTGATTTGTTTTTTTTGTTTAAATCTCCATTTTTGGTTGTTTCACCTAATTTCCACCCTGCCCCTCCATTAACGGTATCCAACCGAAGCAAAAAAAAACCTGTTGCTGGTCAAAAGCTCGGAGTCAAACTTTGGTCCCGAAAATCAGATGGTTTACCCGGCCTGGTAAACATACAAAAAGCTATTGAAAATGGTCATAGAAATAGTTGATTTACCCAGCTAGAAAATGGTGATTTTCCAATATTTTCCATAGTTATGTAAACGTTTACCAGAGGGTACTACTAAGAATGGACTATGTGATCGTCCTTGGGTCTTAAGTTAGGCACATTTTCACTCTACTGACATGATCATTCTTGATTGGTGATTTTCTCATCAGTTTATGATCATCGGAACCCTTGGTTTAGCCAATAGTAACCCTTCATGTTTAATAGAATTATAAATCGAAGGATCCTTAAAAAATATCAAGGAAAATAGCATCCGTTTCCTAGTATTAAATACACCGGAAACGAAACCGTGTTCGAGTTGTTCAGTTTGGATTCCATTCGGAGGTCAATATAGTCAACAATGATTAAAAAAAATCATCAACAATTCGCAATCGTATGTCAAAAGGGTTAATTTAAGAACCAACAACCATGAATCTTCAATCACTAAGATAATTGACAACCATAGAATCGCAAGCATAGAATCATTCAGATAATTATATCAATCAAAAACCAACAATCATTAATCAATTATTATTTCTTTATGAATCTTAAACAATAATTACCATCCAGTAAATTAACATAGACCCTGCCAGATAGGGGTTGGAAGATCAGTTTCCACTAGAAATGGTGATGTTCATCAATTTCAAATAGTTTTCCATGAGTCTATGTTAATCAATCCAGAGGGTAACAGTCAATAGTCTCTGGTAAACGAACAGTTTGCTATGGAAAATCACCATCTTTAAGTTCGGTAAATCAACGAACTAAATGGGCCATGTTCAATAGCGAACACTTAAATTACCAGAGGGTATCTCCATTAAATCACCATTAAATCCCATTAAAACCCATTAAATCACCATAGACCATCATTAAATCACCATTTTCCTATGGTTTTCTTATGATTTTCCATTAAAACCCATTAATTAAATCACCATGAAATCACCATGAAATCACCACGGTTTTCTTCCGGCCAGGATCTCAGTCCTTCTTCCCTTTCAAGCCATGGTGACCTGCGAAAAATCGAACGGGAAGATCGTGGGAAGTTTTAAAAAGGTCCCAAAGGACGCTTGAAAACCATGGTTTAACATGGGGCATACACCAAAAAGTGGGATATGTATATATATATTATATATATTATATATATATTATTTATATATATAGTATATATATATACTTATTATATAATATTGAATGATATGATGTGAACCAGCCATTCTTATTTGGGAAAAAAACTATTGACTGGGTTCACCGTGGTGTTTGTTACAAGTGGACTGGACGAATTTCAGGCCCGGCAAAGCCTCAACGGATACACGCCATTTTTGTCGACTGTTCGTTTCTGGAAATTGTAGACCCAGCAAATTTCTACTTAAGTTTACTAGGGTTTACTATGGGATTTGTCCATTTTTGTCTGGGTGATTTCATGGTTTTCCCGGCATGGGATGGTTCATCGAGCATTTGTCATAGAAAAAGCTATTGAAAGTGGTGATAGAAATAGTTGATTTACCCAGAAAATTGTGATTTTCCAGTTCGTGATGTTATTTTACAATATGGGAAATAGTGGATTTACCCAGAAAATGGTGATTTTCCAGTTCGTTATGTTAGTTCGTTTACCAGAGGGTAATGGGACAAGTCGGACAATGGAACTGCTGGGGGATTTTGTCTCCTCGAGACATCGAAGGTTCTATTCGGCTTGGCCGGTTTACCCTCCTTGCCTTTGCCGGTCTTTTCTTATGCCTTCTCGAGACCTGGCTAGCCCTGTGGGCCAGTGGGGAAAAGCCTGAACATCCTTGAAGCATGGATGAAACCCACGACTTTCCAGTGATTTTGGATGGGAAAAAATATATAGTAATATATAGTTACATGTTATATATATATATATATATTATACACATATGATATGATAGAATGGAACATGTGCTACATTTCACATGGAAAATCAAAGATGGGGCTCCGGATGATTCCTTTCACTATCACCGGTGCCACGGTCGTATTTGGGGATCCCATCCATGACGTGCAGTGACACTGTCGTGTTAAGGAAGTTGGACTTTTTGGAGAACTATTCCTATGCAGCCCCTTGGAGCGGTTGCCATGACTGATGGCGTTTGAGTGAGCCGTCCTAGTCGCAGGATTTATGATTTGATATTTATCAAGATTAGGACATATCAGATATGTTTATTTTGTTTATCCTAATCACATTGAAGAATTATATATATATATTTGTATCATGATTTATCTTGATAAATCATTATTGTGATTATCACATGAGCAGTGGTTGCTAAACCCTGGTTGGTGATTAGTTCGGGGCTTGTACTACCCATTATATCAGGGATCATCATACCCGACCAGTGTAATGGAATGACCGTTGATAATTAGAGGGGCAAGCACCCAGGGACCACACCCACTAGTTAGTAGGCCAATGACATCAAGTGATGGTGAATCGCGTTCCAAACTGACCTCCTCCATTTCTTTCTGAAATGGACATGCCCAAAAAAGTTTGGGATTGAGCATAGACCCAGAAATATGTGTAAATGACAGATGCTTGATGAAGTCAACTGCCGAAAAGTTACTGTATCCACATTGGCATTGGATATGTGTTCATGTGTCGTTGCTGGTCAAATATGTAGACTATCCACATGATCAAATGGGGACGACTTTTTTACGTGATTCTTCCTTTCAAGGAAATCCTGCCATTTTTTTTTCCAGATGGTGTGCTACGGCTAGGAGACTGAGATATACTGGGATATACCCTCTGGGAATTCAGCATATCTATAGAAGATGGCTCATTTATAGATGATTTATTTAGCTGTTCAATTGTTGAAATGGTGACTCTCCATAGTTATGTCAAATTACCAGAGAACTGCAATCTACCTTGAAATCCAGGAGACAGGTCTTGAATAAAATACATGCAATTGTTGCAATGCTAATTTTTCAAGCGCAGAGCAATATCATGAAGAACAACTGCCAGCCTCCCTGGGTCACTTGAATGATCATGAATGATCCAGGTACGCCAGATTTGAGTAGACTCAAAGGTGCATATCCAATCATATACTGTACATATATATATATACACATATATGCATATTATATATATATGCATATATATATATATACATAATATATATATATATACATACAGGTTTTCCTGAAATGGGGGATCCCCCAAGCCATAGGTTTGAATACTAAAATGGTCTAATTTCGGATGATTTTGGAGGTGCCCCAATGACTTTGGAAACCTCCATTTTTGCCGCTTACACTTCAAGATGGCACAACCTTATGTTTGACCTCAGCAGTATAGGGATAAACCTAAGTTTCTGCCCAGGTCTATGTGTTCCAATTCCTTTGCTATGCCGTCTGGCCACAGACGGGCCTTGTTTCTGAGCTGCACTCAGTGACGTTCACCATCGCTGACCATATCCCATTAGATTCCAGAGGATTGGATACTCCATGAAGTTCCTCCCAGAAACCATGGTAAGGGATAAGAACACAACTCTTGGGACTATAGAATAGGGGTGTTTAATATTGGGGGGATGAGATTATACCCATTATTATACCCACTATTGTTAGTATCTGGTTGGTGGTTTGGAACATTGTTTATTTTCCCCAATAGTTGGGATGATGATCCAATCTGACTAATAATTAGTCAGGACTAATATTTTTCAGGCGGGTAGGTATACCACCAACCAGGTATGTTCATCATCCATTTGCTTAAAATCCGCTGCAGCTCAGCGTTCGAAAAGGTGTCGAAAAGTCGCTCGGTTTAACCGAGGTGAACCTGCTGTGGTTCCTGGTTTTCACCTACGCCTCTGCATTCCTGCTCTTTGGCGTAGTATCCAACGTCCAGAGGGTACCCCATTCCCTGCGCGAGTTGCGCAGCAGGGGACACGGTCTCCAGTTGTGATCCATGGATTTGTGGTTTTTGAATGTTGTTCCATCCTACAGAATAGATCCATCGTGAATCCTATTCGTCGATTGATGATTTGGTCATGTCATGTCATGTCGTTTTGTAGCCACAAAGGGAGGAAGATACGATTACACTCCTAGATGTTGATGATGTTGATGTTGTTGATTGTGTTGATGATGGGTACTGGAGGGTATTTAGAATGGCAGTAACCATGATTAAATCCATCATTGCTTCCTTACGATTTCTGCTGAAAATCTGCCGTTGCTCTCTGCTGATCCTGGGTGTACCGACCCTACCGACCCATGACTGGGAATTGTGAACATACCTAGCACCTATAAACATGGTGATGACTGGGGGATGGTGTATGGCATTGTTTTACCAACATTATATCATAAGCCCAACAGTCCAACAGTTTTGAATTGGAGGTTTCCTGAATGGGGGTACCCCTAAATCATCCATTTTAGATAGGATTTTCCACTATAAACCAAGCATCATTCTTAGATATCGATCACCCTCTTTGATCCTCCCATCTCCCTAGGATCGCCAAGCTGATCCAGCAGCCCATCCAGAAATGGTGGGCCGCCCACACACACGCGCGCTTGGCGGTACCCTTCGTATTGGCGGCTGCCTTTGTGGCGTGCAGCTTTCTGCCGGATCAGGCTGGGCAAGATTGATGTCGCCATAGAAGAATCGATTGGTAATCAATGATATAATATGCTATAATGGTATGGTATAATGGTATAATTATATAGGTAATCAATGGTATAATATGGTATATAATTGACTGTAATTGATGGATATTGATGGTAATTGATGGTAAGTGAAGTGGGGCCCTTCTTGGTGGTTGACCAAGCAGCAACATTTTGAGCCTTAGCCTTAAGAAACGATGCGATGTGAGTCATGTGATATACTTTAACGGAAAACATTGGAATTAACAAATGTCAAAGTGCAAACATTCTTATTTTACCAGGAACAATTGCATTCAATCAACAAAAAGCAGAGATGTAATTCAACCCAAAATAAAGGCATATTAATGCGGCATAGCATGAATTGACGAATACACATTGTGACCTAACCAAGGCAACAAAAATGCGATATAACATGATTTGGGAGTTTCTGCAATTGATTTAACTGGCAAAGATGGGGATTTTACCAGCAGCAATTGGGATACTGTACCAGTTGAAGCAGCAGAAAGTTGGAGTCCAAGCCAGTGGCTAAGCCTGGTAGTTGACGACAATATTTGATAGAAATCATTCCTTGCTCTAACATGATATATATATATATATATGTTATGATATAAATATATATATATGTTATATATGTTATATATGTTTTGATAATATAGATCCAGTCATTCGATGTTCTAGACAGGAATCAGATTTACACCAGTGTCCCGGGGGGCCCGGGAACGGATCAACCATGGCTGCCCCTGTGAACTATGCTGCCTGGTTGGTTTATTCAAACTTTGTTTCCAGCTCCAGTGTTTATTAGCTGATTTTGTCCACACACAAATGCACTGGTAGTATGATGTAATTATACACTACTATATAATGACCAGGGTCTACCTCATGTTTTCTCGTTGGGTTGGTATTTTGGCTGAGTTTGGGATAATGCAATTACATGCAATTACTTAATGCGTCGTTAAAAAATATCCATAAATAAATACCGACCATTGTTGTACTATTGTGTATCGGCCGGCATTGGAACTACGTAATTATATTTATCAAAACTATGATTTCAGCACATTGATTATTGGTGTAATTATTCGCACATCATTTTTTCTTGAGATTCATATCAAAGTAGGAGCGACCCCGCTATATTTGACCCCCAAATCGAGCCGAGCCTCTCCCATTGATGTGACCTCCACCTTAATAGGCCTTATAGGCTCTTTGGAGTGTATGTATGATGTGGGATTCACCCAATGCCATAAACAACTACAGTATTTGGGGATGGTGGTAATCCAACCCATTGATATCTATTTATGGTGATTTTGGTGATTGTTGCCCACATCTTTGTGTGGAGTTCTTGTTTTTGATTCTGTATCCCGCCGATCCTCCTCCACCTCCTCCTCCGCCGCCTCCTCCGCCGCCGCTTCTTGCATTCACACACATCTTTGTTTCACACACAATCTTTCACACACATCTTTGTCAACCACCATCTGTCACACACATCTTTGTCAACCACCATCTGTCACACACATCTTTGTCAACCACCATCTTTCACACACGTCTTTGTCAACCACCATCTTTCACACACATCTTTGTCACACACCATCTTTCACACACATCGTTGTCAACCACCATCTGTCACACACATCTTTGTCAACCACCATCTGTCACACACATCTTTGTCAACCACCATCTTTCACACACGTCTTTGTCAACCACCATCTTTCACACACATCTTTGTCAACCACCATCTTTCACACACACCTTTGTCAACCACCATCTGTCACACACATCTTTGTCACACACCATCTGTCACACACATCTTTGTCAACCACCATCTGTCACACACATCTTTGTCAACCACCATCTTTCACACACATCTTTGTCAACCACATTTTTTCACACACACACATCTTTGTCACACACCATCTGTCACACACATCTTTTTTACCACCAACTGTCACACACATCTTTGTCAACCACCATCTTTCACACACATCTTTGTCAACCACCATCTGTCACACACATCTTTGTCACACACCATCTTTCACACACATCGTTGTCAACCACCATCTGTCACACACATCTTTGTCACACACCATCTGTCACACACATCTTTGTCAACCACCATCTGTCACACACTTTGTCAACCACCATCTTTCACACACATCTTTGTCAACCACCATCTTTCACACACATCGTTGTTTCACACACAATCTTTCGCACACATCTTTGTCAACCACCATCTGTCACACACACATACACACATCTTTGTCAACCACCATTTGTCACACACATCTTTGTCAACCACCATTTGTCACACATCTTTGTCAACCACCATCTTTCACACACATCTTTGTCAACCACCATCTTTCACACACATCTTTGTCAACCACCATCTTTCACACACATCGTTGTCAACCACCATCTGTCACACACATCTTTGTCACACACCATCTGTCACACACATCTTTGTCAACCACCATCTGTCACACACATCTTTGTCAACCACCATCTTTCACACACATCTTTGTCAACCACCATCTTTCACACACATCTTTGTTTCACGCACAATCTTTCACACACATCTTTGTCAACCACCATCTGTCACACACACATACACACATCTTTGTCAACCACCATCTGTCACACACATCTTTGTCAACCACCATCTTTCACACACATCTTTGTCAACCACCATCTTTCACACACACACAACTTTGTCAACCACCATCTGTCACACACATCTTTGTCACACACCATCTGTCACACACATCTTTGTCAACCACCATCTTTCGCGTGGCAGGCGTGGCACTTGGCGACATCTACCTTGGTTTTGCAAGGCAGGCGTGGCACTTGGTGACATCCACCATCGTTTCGCGTGGCAAGCATGGCACTTGATGACATCCGCCTTCGTTTTGCGTGGCAGGCGTGGCACTTATGGCACTGGGCTGGCTCTGGTGGCGCGCTTGGGCCCGTTTTAGTCGCCGGTGACGCCGCGGCACTTTGCGTGGTAGGCGTGGCACTTGGTGACATCTACCTTCGTTTCGCGTGGCAGGCGTGGCACTTGATGACATCCGCCTTCGTTTTGCGTGGCAGGCGTGGAACTTATGGCACTGGGCTGGCTCTGGTGTCACACGCCATCTTTGTCACACACCATCTTTCACACACCCCTTTGTCACACACTATCTTTCACACACCATCTTTGACACACCCTCTTTCAAAACTCTTTCACACACACTTTCTTTGTCACACAACATCTTTATTTCACACACTATCTTTCACACACCCTCTTTCACACCCAGCTTTGTCACACACCATCTTTGACACACCATCTTTCACACACCACATTGACACCCACCATCTTTGACACACCATCTTTCACACACAACTTTATGTCACAGCATCTTTCACCACAGCATCTTTCACACACAGCTTTCACACACACCATCTTTCACACACAACTTTGTCACACACAACTTTGTTTTACTTCTCGATCCTCCACCACCTCCTTTGTCTTTCCTTCCTTCCCCTTCCCCGCTACAATATTTGGTGCTCATTATTGGAAGAGGTTGCCTTGTGGGGTTATCCGGTCCTTTGGGCTGACCTGCCACGGGCTCCACAGCGGTACTGCTGAGGCCTTAGCTCCAGCCCTTCCAGAGCTACCAGCAGAGGTGAGGATCGATGAGCAGCGTCTTGGCACAGAGCTAGCATCGAGTATATCCTGAGTCAAACACAATACGTAAACTGGTAAAACCAGGTTATAAACAATATAATTTGATGCTACATTGAGTGGATATATGTCTATAATCGGATGTATAACTTATATAAGTGGTAAGTATATATATATATACATCATATGATATATTATTGGGATATAGAATGGGGTGTGTATATATATATATAGAGTATAGAGAGAGATATAGATAGATATTGGAGGTTTTAAAAAAACAACACAATTGAGCAGTGGCTGCGATCTTCAAATTTCTCAACCAGCAAGGGACGACCATGTTCAATCAATTTTTGGGATGCTGCGGGAAAATTCATTGGAAATTGATGGAATATACCCACTGGTAAACAAACAAAAAACTATTGAAAATGGTGATAGAAATAGTTGATTTACCAATTAAAAATGGTGATTTTCCATAGTTATGTTAGTTTACCAGAGGGTATCACCAACAATATGGGACTATGGATGGAGATGGTTTGTCTCGATACCTTGGGAATAGCCTTTAAGGTAAGGATGATGATGAAACATCAAACTTTGGGATATCATATTTTGGGACACACCCAGATTTTTTCTCATATATTCAGACTTTCATGATTGAATCCCCGTATATTCCTGCCATGTTGTAGATGAAACTTTCACCTGGCTGGTGAACCCCCATGTCCGTAGCCAACAAACCGGCATTCAAAGGTTCTCAAACTGTCCTTCTTTTTGTAAGTCCAAAATGTCAGTTTTATCAAACAGTTGTTGCCCCTGAAATTCTGCTTATACCTAGTTTGTTTTATGTTGTTTAGACTGGGTTTTATTTATATATATATATATTGTTGTTTAAACCATGTTAACCCCAATGAAATCGTTGGTTCCTTGGCATCATTTCGCCGAAATCCTCATTGTTGAGCACCTCTCAGGACCCTGGACCAGCGCTTGCAACTTCTGGACCATCAGCGGGAAGCTTCTGCCACTATCAACCCTTCGCTGTTGATTAAGGTGCTGCCAGAGTTTCCGAAGTTGGTTGTTCAACATACAGTTATGGCCCAACTAACAGTTATTTTGATATATGTTCATGGGTTTATAATGATATATAACCGACTAGCTATAGAAGCTAGATTTCCACTTGTAACTGTTAATGGCCATAACTGTAAGTTATGTTTCGGTGTATGGATGTCTATGGTAGATATCTTGAACTAGCTTTGTCATGGGGTGAAGCTAAACCAAGATACATGTCACTGGGTGGTTGAAGACAGCTTAATTAATCCACCCAACAGTCAATTGATGTTTATACATGGTAAGTTTAAGCGCAAACGTCGAACGTTTGGAGATATTTTGAGTTTGGATGCCATGAACATCTATAGCCATGGAGGGATATGACATCCTACCAGCTGCGAATAAGTTTAGTCATTTAACGTTCAAATAGAAGTGAGTGGGAATTCCACAGTGAAGTGAAGCAACTTCTTCACCAACTCAGAAAGTGGCCCATCACTGTACGGAACATATGTAAGGTCTACGCCAGTCTTGAAGTGCCACTGCCACAGGCTATACTTCCGTTACAGGCAATGTAAATCTTAGAATTTTTGAAACAAAAAGGTGATTTAAGGTCCTTATTAAAGTGATTTAAGGTGAATTATGGGATTAAGCCAAACCCGCCCCCATGAAATCCACCCATTGATTTTTATTAAAAAAAAAAACAGGGCTGAGGGTTTTTGCCGTGAAAGCTCTATGTTTCTTTTTGGTTTACTTCCCATTTCTTGGTTCAACCACCATGAGGGTACAGTTCAAAATCACCAACGATCATGAATTCGCGAAAAATGTCTGATTGAATTGATTAAATCTGGTTAACTTGGTCAAGTATGGTGAACTATGGCTATATACAAGAAAACAAAACACCATGCTCGCGCCCATGTTTGACCCGTCAAGTTTGCCACTGCCAGGACAATGAAGTCATTGTCGTGGCCCGACGACACCGGAGGGAAACGAAGATGGGCAACGGTATCTTCAATGGCCCAGAGGGGGCACAGGACTGGAAATGTGAATTTCCACCATCCAAAATGGTGGATTTGGCCCACCAAAAAGTGGGACATGTTCAAACAAATTTGGAGTTTAAACATTGGGGTCTGAACACAAATTCAGGATTTGATTAACAGGAATTGTTTTTTTTACTCAGCCAAATGAAGGTTCACCCGGAAAAAGGCGACATTAAGTAATTTAAGCACAAAAGTTGTGCAGTTGACCAACAGAAATGAACTCCAAGCTGTGTCAGCTGGTCCGACATCGACTGGGAGGTCGGACGTTAGGTTAGCGGAGGAGTTACCAACGGCGCCAAGTCATTGGCACTGAGATGGGATGTAAGCGAATGCCCACAAGTTGCAACTTTCCCTCTGGTAAACTAACAGTTTGCTATGGAAAATCACCATCTTTAGGTTGGGTAAATTAATAGGTAAATCAACGAACTAAATGGGCCATGTGGCCACGTTCAAGTTCGCAAACTGTAACAAATCACCAGGGGGTAGGTTAAATCATGATCAATGGTGATCATAAAAGATCATAAACAATGCAATTCCCATGGCAATTTTGGTGTCACCAGCCTATTTTCACACAAACGAACACTTGGTAAATTGTCTGTCTGGGGATGCCCACTTGGTAAATTGACTGGGGATGGAGAACGTGCTAATAGGCGTGTATCATCCAAAACTTGGATATTAACATCTGATCATTTGGTATGTACCATACATGTATTTGAAAGGTAGACCTTGCTGAATGGTTGGTGAATGGGGTGAATGGTTGGTGATGTTTTAATCTTTATGGGAATATGATGTCAGTGAAAAAAAACGATGGCATAGTCAAGGTTAGGGGTTGAAAGGGGTACACGTGATAGACATCGAAATGGTCACATAGGAACATTCAGAACGCAGATATTTTGTTTGTTCACAGATATTTTGTTTGTTCACCTAAATCCTTTGCCAATGCATTTCAGTATTCCAGCTGTGCGTTCAATTCTTCAAAAAATCGCGGCAGGATGCAGTGATTATCGATCAGTTGTGGCATTCAGACATCATCATGGGCAAGACACCCTTGGATCCGATAGTGACTTGGCACTGGTGCAGTGATGGAGACTATGTCGCGAAGCCGAAGAATTTCGGTGACACAATCCAAAACCAGATTCGGACAACCCAAAATCTGGTTGGTGGTTTGGAAGATGTTTTATTGTTCCATATATTGGGAATGTCATCATCCCAACTGACGAACTCCATCATTTTTCAGAGGGGTAGGTATACCACCAACCAGATAGAATTCGTAAATGGGTTCGTCTGAAAATGTGGTCCACCCGTTGGATTTTTGTCACAAAAAACATGATGATCAGCCACCCGACTTCATCCGGGTGCCATATAGTTTGAGACACCCAAATGGCGAATGTGAATGGACGAAAAAACCACCTGAAACGCTGGTGAGTGGATCAACAGTAGAGAGGAAGTATAGCCCCAGAATATCCTACTTGCGAAGTCTTGCGAAGGGGTTATAGAAGAAAATGGGGAAACGGGTAGTGGGATCTAGAATTTACAATCCCCAACTGCCGTTTTTTGGTCGAGATTCCGAGATTCCTCTTTAAACGGTCAATGCAACCCTAGTTGGGGATCTGTGCCTTGAGAGACATCGTCGAGCTTGAGTTTTTGTCTGTTTTTTTTTGTGCGTTTCCCATGGGTTGAAGGGAAGATGAACAGAAATTGGAAAACATTTTGGCTACATCTTACCATTGAAACCTCATGGGTTTCCTATGGTTTCCTTTGATTGTCCCTTGAGTTGAACATGGGCAGTTTCTCAAAGATTTCGGACACCCCAAGTCGCTGTGGGTTTTTGGGGGTCTCGAGGCCAAGGATGATTCATAGCCATTTATCGAGTCGGAGCCCAACCCCCAAAAAAAATCTGATGTGTCTGTTTGAAACCACCGTAGGATACCTCTAAGTCCACCAATTCCATTTTTTTCCCATGTTCCCAAAAAAAAAAGGCCATAAATTGGGATTGTTGGTGCATTTTCAGAGAAAGCCTGGTAGAACATGACCAAGATTGACCCAGTCACCTGCGACCCAGACATGTGAGGCGTGGAAAGAATGGCCAACCACAGGACAGCCACATGTTGATTGGATCCCACTGGTTTGATGCTTAATTATTGTGCATATGATACGATTATATACTATCATATACATATACATACATATGATATCATGTATATGATTTGTATATGTACAATATACACATATGATTATGATATAGACATATATACGTGTATATATATATATATACATTATATACATATACATATATGACGAATACATACATATATACAGTGACATGTAACATACACATATACATATACACATGTAATCAGATTTAAATATGTAGATTTACTCAGATGTGTATTCCAATGTACATGATTGTACATGTTTATATTCCCATCATGCCCACCTCCCTTTTCCTAGGAGTAAATCCCTTGCAGAATGTGCAGATGGAAGAGTGGAGCGGTTTGCGGACCCCCTCAGGCGCCGCGCGCGCTGGGATATGCGATGCTGATCCCTGGTCCCCACAACTGCTGGCGAGTGATGCGGGATTGATGATTTGAAGTGATTTAAGCATTTTAAAGCAAGAACATGGGGTAAACGTATGTAAACATTATTGATAGTAGTGTTGATGGGTGCATCCTTTGGTTGAGGATATAATATGGGAGCTCCATCCTTAACTAATTGATTCGTTTCTAGGTTTGGTGTTGCACGAACTGTTTTTTGGGCGGTTGATGGTCAAGAAAACCTTGAAAGATGAGGATCGAAATACCAACATGTGTCCAGTGGGAAATCCACCGGGGGATCTACCCTCTGGTAAACGAACAGTTTGCTATGGAAATCACCATCTTTAACAGGTAAATATAGGTAAATCAACTATAAATGGTCCATTTTCAATAGCTATGTTAAATTACCAGAGGGTATCAGGGATATTTTCATGTTTTAGGATGTTTCAGGTCTTGGAAAGGGGATATAATTTTAAATGCATATAATCCTGCAAGGGGCCGCCGGACGATGGCTACGGTGGTGTATAACTACAATATAGATATCAATATAAGGTTTATGGATGTTTATATAGTTCGATGGGGCTATCCACCAACTTATACCTGGGCGGGTCCACCCGGTGATCGCTGTGGCACGCCGATGCTGGCTGTTTCTATTGGACACCGGGCAGAATTTGGCAGTGTTCATGGCTATGAGTCAAAACCCTGGGATACACTAGGTACCTTAAAATGGATGAAATAGCTGGTGAATGGATGTTTATTCCCTCAAATGTGGGAATGCAGGTATATCCTCTGGTAAACTAACATAACTATGGAAAATCACCATGTTTAATGGGACATTCCACTATAAATGGTCATTTTCAATAGCTATGTTAAATTACCAGAGGGTATTTGCAATCATTACTCAGAGGGATGATATTATATCGATTATATGTTCGAAAAATCCTGATTGCACCACCATCCCACCATAGCTTTGCATCGCCGCTTCCTTGCTTGGCAGGCAACGAGTGGAAGGATTTGTGCGTCCTCAGATTTGCACGGAAGGTTCTGTTTTTCCCCACTCAACCTACACTTGTGGCCATTTATTATTTATAACTGGTTATAAAGGGATTATACGTTCCACAAATGGGGTTTTGTTAGTACTTACAATTAATAGATGACCAAAACTGTAGCTTTACCCGGCAATGCAATGAACATCCCCCATTTGTTGGGCAAATCTGTGTGGCTGCCAGAAAATCGGGGCCCCCTGTTTGGCTGTTTGGAAAATGATGACAAACCATTGGATCTTGGTATTTTCAGACCAAACCATACTAATATGTGTATATACATATTATATTATATTATAATATGATATATGTAATATGTAATATATTATATATTATATTATATATGTATATATCATATGATATATAATAGATTATCCTGCATGAATTGACTTCTCGATTTTCGCATGAGGTTCCCATATGGCCATATGGGTGTGTGCGGAATTTAAGAGGACATGCTGAGATTGTCGGGTACTTTTTGATCCTTTTTGCAGATCAGATAATCATAGATACCTCTGGTAAACTAACATAGCTATTGAAAATGGCCATTTATAGTGGATTTACCCATTGAAAATGGTGATTTTCCTTAGTTATGTTAGTTTACCAGAGGGTAACCCATGATAAACCTATGTTTTTCGACTGATCAGTATTTGGCCGACACCAGCATCAACCAGGGTCAAACAAATCCACAGTAGCCCATAACTTTCCTCGCAAATGTCCATCACAAACTGACGCTTTCCGTTTCGAAAACGTCAGGATGCCTCCGCAGAGTCGTTTCAGTTTTTAATGCCTGTTGGCAAGTGGAATCACTGGCAAGAACTTTATAGTTTTTTCCCCACCTGCCAGGTGAGGGTTGTTAGATTTTATGTCAGTTGCCTCCTCCTGCCTCGTCCTCCTCCTCCTCCTCTCCTCCTTGTCCTCCTCGTCCTCCTCGTCATCCTCGTCCTCCTGCTCAACTGCGACCCTCGGTGACAGTGTTCTCTGTCGGACCTCAACCACGACCATCCCCGCCCAGTGTTCCCTGCCGGACCTCAACCACGACCATCCCCGCCCAGTGTTCCCTGCCGGACCTCAACCGCGAGTATCCCCGCCCAGTGTTCCCTGCCGGACCTCAACCACGACCATCCACGCCCAGTGTTCCCTGCCGGACCTCAACCGCGAGTATCCACGCCAAGTGTTCCCTGCCGGACCTCATGAGATATGCCAGATAGAATGCCAGAAGATATGCCAGATGGAATGTCAGATAGAATGACACAAGATATGCCAGATAGAATCCCAGAAGATTTGCCAGATAATATGCCAGAAGATATGCCAGATAGAATGCCAGAAGATATGCCAGAACATATGCCAGAAGATATGCCAGATAGAATCCCAGAAGATTTGCCAGATAATATGCCAGAAGATATGCCAGAAGATATGCCAGATAGAATGCCAGAAGATATGCCAGAAGATATGCCAGAAGATATACCAGAAGATATGCCAGATAGAATGCCAGAAGATATGTCAGAATATATGCCAGAAGATATGCCAGATAGAATGCCAGAAGATATGTCAGATAGAATGCCAGAAGATATGCCAGATAGAATGCCAGAAGATTTGCCAGATAGAATGCCAGAAGATATGTCAGATAGAATGCCAGAAGATTTGCCGGTAAGAAAATGTAAAAATGTCACGGTGGGGATCACACGAAGTAAAGTATTTTTTTCCCCAGGGTTGATTGCATTGGCAACATGGCACCGACAAGCAAAGACACATGGCCCATCCAGTAATCATTCATACCCGGGATCGGGACCAACACAGGTTGGGTAGTTTGATTTTTTATTTTAGGCCTTTTCATGGGATTACATTACTGAGCAGATCTTGTTGAATAGACATCTAAGATTTGACATACTGATCAGTTCTGTTTTCAAGATACCCTTTGCTACCGATTATACAATGGTGATGTTCCAGTTGGCAGCTCCAACAAATTACCGATAAGATTTTGGAACAAATCCTGGAACGGTTCAAGTTTATAGAGGATTTTCCATGATTTTCCCATAGTTTCCCATGATAAAAAAAATGTGTTTTTTCTATGATTGGCTGATCTTTTCCAGGTGTATCATCCATGAATTATCCCAGTGGATTAATCAGCGGATCCCCAGTCATATCCCATGAAATCATAGCAAAAATCACAGTTTTCCCATGATATGTGGAACAGCAGATTTTTTCAACGTTCCAAGATTCCAAGGTTGTTGAAACCTGGATTGCTAGCAACAACACCCTGATTCGACACGTGGTGACCGGTCCTGAAGATCCAAAGGCGGAGCTGAAACAAATTTGGTGATTTCACAGAACCAAAATGGTGATTTGATGTGATTTGAAGCACTAAATCATGGTAAAACAACAAGCTTACCATGATCTAAAAATGGTGATTTGAAGCAGTGTTTACCAGAAAATGTCGATGATTCATCCATGTAGATCTGGATTGATCCATTTTTTGTGTATGTGTAACTTTTTCCCCCAGAAGTTACTTTCAAAAATGTGGAGTTGTTGAAGAGTTGAGACCTGCACCGTCCTTTAAAACCTCGGCGGAAGCCGAGCTGTGGGCGAACTACCATATGAGGATGTTGTTAAAAAACCACCCATAAAAATTGCGATTTTTTTATGGGGAGGCTTCTGAAATTTCTTGTTATTATCTGTTTAATTATCACTATGACTATTACTATATGTTACTATATAGTATGATTATTATTATCTTTATTCGGTTTACCACATGAATCACGTTAGAAATCCAACACTGTGCCATACTAGGTACTAGGGTTAAGTCCTTGCATCGTGTGTTAAGTCGTAGCGGATGAGCGTCTGCCTTGCGGAAAGGCATATTGGGGAGCATCATAGTATAACATATTGGATAAGCTATGTATGTTGTTTCTATGCTTAGATGTGTGTCTGCCATGCGTTGCTTTGTTTTCGCAACATATATGTTTGTGAGGATTGGTAAGGTTCAAATATGATAGAATAGCATGAAATAGTATGTAAAGTGATGTATTCTGGTGTATCACGTTTAAACATTTTGGGTTAGTCATGTATGTTGTCTTTGCTCTTGGATGAGTGTGTGCCATGCGGTGCTCTTTTTTTTCGAGGTTCTTTGTCTATCAGCATTGGCCAGGATTCAAACATGAAAGGGTAGTATACACAATGTAAACTGATATATTTCATGGTATCATTTTATCACCATTTGGGTTACTTCTGTATTTTTTTTCGTTTTTGGATGAGCGTATGCCATGCGCTCTTTGCTTAGTTCTGTATTTGTTTTTTTCGTTTTTGGATGAGCGTATTCCACTGCAACATATCCATCGTCAACGCGCGTTTCCATTGTAACTTGTACACAAAACATATGTGCAAAACATGCCCTGGACATATACCTTTCACCGTCAGGCCATGCTAAACAGAACAACAAGGATCCTAAAACCCATTGCATTCCGTACGCGTTTCCATGGTGAAACCATAAAAATGCTATGACTTAAACGGAGCTGCTATGACTTAAAACGTTCGCAACGTTTCCATGCGAAAACAAGCCCCCTGCAATGACTTAAAACGAAATGCTATGACTTAACCCTTCCACTTGTAGTCAAAGCTTGGATGAATC
The DNA here is from genome assembly GCA_947184155.2 of Cladocopium goreaui. Taxonomy (NCBI): domain Eukaryota; class Dinophyceae; order Suessiales; family Symbiodiniaceae; genus Cladocopium; species Cladocopium goreaui. The sequence goes on along the minus strand of CAMXCT020001631.1, from coordinate 105,249 downwards.
ACATATGTTGGGAAACCGGGGCCCCCGTGGGTGAATTTCTTGCCATGGCTGGGACGCAGAGTTCCAGCCATGGGGTCCGTACTGATCGGTTCCGTACTGATGGAATCGGTCCCTGATTCCTTGGGGTTTCCGATAGCGCAACGAGGAAATTAACCATGAGCAATGTACTAGCCAGTTGCCCATTGGGATTAATATAAGATCTATTAAGATCTCAGTTAGATAGCTCTTGAGGAGCTATCATCCCACGCTGGTTGAACCTGTTGTTGGGTTAAACCTCATCCCATTTTTGTTCAGTCACATGGCCAGAAAGTGAGGCGTAAGCATTACATCTCCAGAGTCTATACAGTGTTGTACCCCGTTCCGCCCGTTCCTATATTCCACCATGGAAAGCCCCTGCAGATCACCGTTTGGCTTCCTTACATCACCATGCAAACCTCCATCTTTGGTCAAGGTCAAACCTCAGATTTTCCTTCGAGATCTAAACATGACAATGTATATAGATGGATCAGCATACACATATGATATGTATTGTCGTATTGTCGAAACTATGATAATTTATGTTTGTATATCCTACATCTACATATATATATAGTATACAACTCTAAACAGCTATAGATATTCATCTTTAGATACACACATATACATGTCAATGTGTACAGTATACACATATCATTGCATATAAAGGATTCTCAATGATACTGTTATATATTATGGTAGCAAGTAGTGGGACCACGCCCCCTGGTTGGCCGTGTCATGTTTTCATGTACACTTCCACACTTGTCACATGCTACGCTGCTTTGACTTGTGTCTGCTGTTCTACTTTACTTATCTTCTTGGAGTGGGGCGGATGTTAACGTTCACATTCACTTCCAGACTTGTCACATGAGGTTATGTAAGAAAAAAGAGAAAGTGTCAGGCAGATGATGTGCCAAAAAAAGTAGTTTTGGGAAATTTCAAAACCCACATTTTGACAACGAAGATATCAAAATCAAAATTGGGCGCCACAGCGCCACAAACATGTTCAAGAAGGCAGAATGCGGTTTGTGCCACGGCTGTCTGAGGGTCGTGAACCAAGTAGTGTCATATACACTATACATATATAAACCATATACATAAACTATATATATATATGGAAATGATCATATAGAATCATACCGTTATATAACAGTTATTTATTCTGGTAGTATCATACCTGAACTCTCTCTCTATATATATATATCAACTACTTACTATATAATTACTGTACATAAACTGTGTATATATATATATATATGCGTAAATTATAACGACCTCACTGTTCTCCCTCACTGGACTAAAGGTTAGTAAGGGGAAATATCCCAAAATAGCCGAACTATTCAGATGAGTAAAATATTATGATTTACCCATAGATATATATTTTTTTATATCATATATATATATATGGTGCAGCGTTGGCCACCCCCCCTCCCCCCCCCACCAATGGGTATGGGTGGACAGTATCGTCTGGTTCTTCTGGTCCCCCCCCCTTGTGGCCTGTGGTGGTGGTATGGTTCTTCTGGTCCCCCCCTGTGGCCTGCGGTGGTGGTATGTTGGTATGTTGGTGGTATGTTGGTATGTATGTTGGTATGTATGTTGGTATGTATGTTATGTTGGTATGTTGGTATGTTGGTATAGGTATGTAGGTATGTAGGTATGTAGGTATGTAGGTATGTAGGTATGTAGGTATGTAAGTATGTAGGTATGTAGGTATGTAGGTATATAGGTATGTAGGTATGTATGTATGTATGTATGTATGTATGTATGTATGTATGTATGTATGTATGTATGTATGTATGTATGTATGTATGTATGTATGTATGTATGTATGTATGTATGTATGTATGTATGTATGTATGTATGTATGTAGTATGTATGTTGTATGTATGGGGGAGTAAGGTAGGTAAGGTAATGATAAGGGAAGGTAATGTAAGGTAAGGTAAGGTAAGTAAGGGTAAGTAATGGTATTTATGCTGGGTAGATGTAGTATTATGTCTGTAGTATGATGTAGGTACGGAAAATGTAAGGTAAGGAAGGTAAGGTACGGGTAAGGTAATGTAAGGAAGGGAGGTAATGTAAGGTAAGGTAATGTAATGGTATGTATGTATGTATGTACGTAGGTATGTAGGTATGTAGGTATGTAGGTATGTAGGTATGTAGGTATGTATGTATGTATGTATGGAATGTAAGGTAAGCTAAGGTAATGTAAGGTAATGTAAGGTAAGGTAATGTAAGGTAAGGTAATGTAATGGTATGTATGTATGTATGTATGTATGTATGTATGTATGTATGTAATGTATGTATGTACGTAGGTATGTAGGTAGGTAGGTAGGTAGGTATGTAGGTATGTATGTATGTGTATGTATGTATATACACCACCACAGGGGCATCATACCCCCCCCCATCCCATGGGGGGGGGGTGGGAACACGGGACACGGGACCATATATATGTTATATATAGGATAGTATAGGGATAGAATCACGCAACAGTGGGGCAACAATTGTACATAAACCTAATATATAATATATATATATATATTATATAATATGGATACATCAACCCATCGTGCAGGCGGTAGACCTGGAAGGTCAGCTGGTCATGGCCTTTGATTCGAAGAAGCCGCACAGCGGCGACGTGGAGGGCGTGTGTCGTCGGAACCAGCAAGGCCGGGGCTTGGAAGTGTTCCTGGAGATTTGTCCATAGGATTTTACTGGGTTTCCATAGGAGTTTAATGGAGTTTAATGGATTTCAATGGATTTTGGAAGTTTAATGGATTTCAGTGGATTTTAATGGAAGGTAATGCGATGTTCATGGGAATTATTGGGATTTCAAGGGGGTTTAATGGAAGTGAATGATGTTTCTTACAGGATTGAGTGGTGTTTTTTTCTGGAATTTCATGGGATTTAATGGGAAACTCATCGGGATAGAATGGACAAAGTGAGTGTGGTTCAACCATACGAAAAAATAGGGATCTTTCATGGGACTTCATGGGATTTCGCGGAATTTCATGGGATTATGAGGGGGATTTACTGGCAGTTCACCATAATGAGGGTGACCGGAGTTTTGATTTCAATCAAGAATTGACATGTTTTGACCTTAACAGAGACTTTTCAGAGGCATTTTGGATGGGAGAAGAAAATTGATGAAGCATGTGGGATAATGATATAGTGACCAGCCAAACACATGAATGATGTTAACCAACAAAACCATCACATCTTGCGGCATGATGAGGCATTTCCATGTTTTAATTCATGCACAAATTTTGATCTTCGTGCAAATGACAGGATGGGGGTTATATCACGGAAGATAGGGTGAGTCGGGCAGTTGGAATTCAGGCGTGGAAATGGATAGATGTGAAAGTTCTAGAAAGGTGTGTCAACCATGGTGATGGAATCGAAACAAGCACCAAACAACCAGCGAAACACGTTAGACATTTGATTCATGATCCTTGTTGCTTATTGGGTACCGCAGGACCGCCAACAGCCTATTCCCTTCCTCCTGTCTATTCATGCAGTCTACAATTATCTCAGTAGCCACACAATTGTCGATATCTTGCATTCGCAGGGATACCTTTGATACCCTCTGGGAATTTAACATGGCTATGGAAAATCACCATTTTTGATGGGAAAATCCACTATAGATGGCCATTTTCAATAGCTATGTTAGTTTACCAGAGGGTATCCTTTGCTCATATCCCACTATTATTGCTTATATATGCTTGTATAATGTTATATATCATTCTCATGAGCTGCATGTGCCCACCAGGATGTTTGGTAGAGGTCCCATCCTTTTTACAATATGCCAAATGTAGCCAATAATGTTTGTAAATTATGTCATTATGTTATAAATGATATTTTTTTCAGTTGTTTATGAGTTGTAGACAACAAGTTTTGTTGTGTTTTCCAGTATTTATACAATATAATGTAATATCGTTCTTCATTCTTACTTCTTTTTTATTGGTTCAGAAACAATTATATGATGCAATGCCATATGCCCTACAATACGGTGTGTATTTAAATATGTTTATGGTATTATTGATGACAGACCATATATATTCCCTTTATGGTATTATACCATAAACACATATATATATATATTAATGTTAGACCACACAATCATATTACCGACCCTGTGTCATCTCACTTTTTGGATGTATTGATTCTTTCGGCTCACATCTACTGGGATCACGAAACTAGAAACGCAGACTTTGCAGGCTTGCTAGACGCTGTGACGCAGATGCTTCTTGGCAAAACGATGGGAAGATGTGCTGCTGGTAGATTTATCCACCTTTTTTGATACATCTATGGATGTTCCATAGTTGTTCCGGGAAACAAACATCCACCATTTCCCATTTATCCACCCATATGGAACAACTATGGGAAAAGCCCCGGAAATCATATGTTTACCAACGGTGGATGTTTCATCGGGTCAGTGCAATCAGATCCATCAAATGTGTCACGGCCAGTTCCTGGGTTTTCATGTATTTTCCCAGGGGGCCGTTCACTTCATGTGGAATCTATATGAATCTATAGGGGTCTATGTGTTACAAATAAAATTATTGAATGTCAGGTTTTACAATTTTCGCGCAGTTGCTATCATTTTTTTATTGTTTGCCACATGTATGCAGACACTGATTGCATCCAATTACACGACAGACAGGCCTTAGAGATGTAGCGCATGAACATGCGGAAAAACTTCAAACATCTCAGACAAATAGATCCGTATACAGGATGGTGCCCCATGGTTTGCGAACTTCATTTATTACTAGCTATAGCTGGTAGAACTAGTATAACTATGATAGTTCAACTATGGTTTACGAATGTTTGAAGAGTATCTAGAATCTATGTATAGTTCACAGGGGTGGCTTACGCCTTATGCCATCATGAACCAACAACATGAGCGAGGAGCCCCGTCCTGTGTTTTCGGTGAGCTTCAGTCACTTCCTGCCCACAAACACACACCTCAGGTATGTGTCCAGCGACGTGCAGGTTACGCAACCCACCGAAGAAAAAATGGGCTATCGTTTGAGCTATGGTCAAATTGATGTTGATGAGAAGTGTCTTGGTTGATCGAGATTCATGTTGCATTTTTTGGGATATATTCCCAACAGCGAATCTGTTGGGTTTCAATCTCTGGGACCGGGGACTGGCGACACGAAAATGCAGCACGCCCCGAAAAACTGGAACAGTCCGAGAACCTTGCTGGAACCATTCGCTGTTGGGTTGCAAAGCTGGGCCACTGGGGATATCATGGAGATATAGCCAACAATGCCTTGATGCTTAGCCCCGAAAGGAAGCAAGATGATATGTTATCCCATTAAGAATAATTTAAGAATTCACTTTCTGACGGATATTTAATGATATTTAATGATATTTAATGATATTTAATGATATTTACATATATGTTTACATATATGTTTACATACGTATGTATATATATATATATATATTATTAATATATAATCACATATATATATAATTATAATATGTATATAATTACATTATATATATATATGTATATATATATATATGTATATATATAACTTTGACAAGTGGGGAACGATTTTCGGCCCAAGTAGCCTCAAAATCTTTGTGCAGTTCTTGACAATACAATGGATGACCCGCGAAATTGGCAACGGATTAGGAAGTAGATTCTATGTATCTTACTGTGCCATGGTCAAGTTACATGGTTTACTTTGCCATAAGTTCGGGGAGTGTTAGCCCCTCCTCAATAGGGCTCACTTCACACCTGTACGCCACCCTTTGTTCGGAACCACATTGATGGTGGGATGACTACCCTCTGGTAATTTAACATAGCTATTGAAAATGGCTATTTATAGTGGATTGTCCCATTAAAAATGGTGGTTTTCCATAGTTATGTTATGTTAGTTTACCAGAGGGTACTTGATGGTGGGTCCCTATTCATCGGTAACGAATAACCATGGCACACCGCTACGCCTCCGCTCAGGAACTGGATTCCCTTCACGTATCAAGGCCGACCACAGAATGATGGGTTATTTCACCGGCCACAGCTTCTCATGGCTCTAGGAATAAAAACATAGCTAGTAGCTAGAATATGTTATATATATATATATGTTATATATATATAATGCATATTCAAAGATAACATAAAATCATCGTCTCATCATCTACCTTGTCTACACAACCCAGTTTCTTCTATCCTAACACACCTCGTCCTCCCCGTGATGCGTTCCGAAGCCGGCAGGACGGCTCCACTTCGTCTACACGCCCATGCCGCACGTTATTTTGTCGGCGGGGGCGGACGGCAGCAGCGAGAAGATCTACAGCACCAGCTTCGGACCGCTGCGGAGGGTGGTGCAGGAATATCCACATGTCAGGCTGGGGGCAGGGGGATGTGGGCTGGCCAGAGGGAGCATCAGATTTGGATGGGATGATGAACGAGAAATTGGGTGTACAATTTCTTTACTAATTGTTATTGTGTGTGTTTTTACATGTTGATGTGTTGATGTTAGATTTTGTAATAGAAGGAAGTGAGGAATGGAGTTCACTCACTGGGTGAACAAGTTGTGTCATGTGCTGAAGTGACTTAGCTAAGGGAACTTTGAATGGATATCATGGGGATACAATGAGGACAGAATGGGAATATAATGGGAATGTAGTGGGGTTATCCGGGTTATAATTGGATAATGTATATATATATAAACAAAATGGGATATACGTTTTTCTTATGGTTTGTCTTAGAATTGAGTACATCCCAAAATGGCCTTTCGACTAAGGAAAATGATGATGCACCAAGTCCATATTCCTGGATCTAACGGGTGGGTGATGCATGTCAATACTCCCCTTTTCTAGAATAGAAAGTGATCTGGTATGTTGATTCCTACAACTTGCACAATACCCTTTGGTAAACTAACATAACTATGGAAAATGACCATGCTATTAATGGGAAAATCCACTATAAATGGCCATTTTCAATAGCTTTTTGTATGTTTACCAGAGGGTAGTTATAGATACCGTAAGTCATGCCTCTCAAACATGGCCACAGTTCGTCATCGAAGTAAATGAAGGATCCACGGAGCTGATGACTGGAGGGTACCCGGCCTGGTGATGTCAAAATGACTATTGAAAATGGCCATAGAAATAGTGGATTTACCCAGCTGGAAAATGCTGATTCCATAGTTTTTTGTATGTTTACCAGAGGGTAGATCCCATTAAATTCCATTAAACCACCATAAACCATCATTAAATCACCATTTTCCTATGGTTTTCCTATGGTTTTCCTATGGTTTTCGGAGGCCGGGTACATTCTTTTTACCTGCCTCGCCAGGATCAGGGGATCAGCACAGGCTGTCTTCGTGAACAACTCACAGGCGGTCATATGATGTACTTTTTGTTTGTCATAATAAGATCCATAATGATTTATATGTATATGATGACACATACACATATGATATATTAGTATGTATATATATTTATATACAATATACTCGTACATACATACATATATATATAGAGAACATAATATTAATGTTCACATACTGTGCATTTTGTAATACTAAATAATTTATATAATATATGTGTATACAAACGCATGTATATGTTGTCGGATCATTATTTGTATCCCTTTTTGGTCTTGCCGATGTGAAAGAATATGATGCACTGACCAAACCATTGTGGTGTGGTGGTTGCAGATACTTGAGTGAATAAACCCCCATGTGTGTTGATCCACCAATTTAGGGTGTTCAAAAAGCTGATCCCAGGTAAAGTGAGTTTGGTAGCTTAATGTTTTTTAGCCGTCAGTGGAAGAGGATACCATCCCACTGAGATTGAATTTGGATGGATATAGCCAGATAATCTGGTGATTTGGGGCCCTGTTTGTTTCATTGCCTTTTTTGCTTGCTGAAAAAAAACATGATGGAAAATCAGTCTGGACCTGATGATTCGGTACTGTGGCTTAATATGATATGCCTCCATTCTGAGTGTTTAAGTTCCGACTCCTGACTTTGTTTGAAACTGGTTTTCCCCTAATTTCACTGATGAATCACCATTTTTGTTTACTCAAATTATAGCCATATCTTGGGATAAAAGCTCGATCTAAGCGCACCCACAGGGTGGTGCTCCCCCCTTAACTATTTATATATATATATACATAATTAGATATATATCTCTACCAGAAACCCTAGTGAAATTGGAGTATACTAAACCAACTTAGCTGGGGCACCACCTCGAAACTGTTGTCATCACTCCAAACTTTCACCCAGAGATTCAGGCGACTCCAAGCCTGCCACGGCCGCATTTCTTGGCCTTGCTGCACCTCTACGACACGAAAACTGGGCGTGACCTGGCGATATGTTTTCGGGGCACCATAGAGATATTAATACGGGATTCAAGCATCAAAAAGGAAGTTCAACAGGGGCCGCTATGATTCCTGGTTTAGGGATTTTATAAAGTCTGTTGTCAGTGTCAGCTGTCAGAGTTAAGTCATGTTAAAAGAAACGACATGAAACATTGGGGAGGCTATTGGGGACCATCGGAATGCAACCCACAGTCAGAATTGAGTTAGGCGGTCTTCCAGGGCCTAGGGGCGGAGCTCAAACACCGGGGCGTCACCGAAAGGGACGGGTTGACTTACAGTAATCCCCATCATTAGGCTAGCAGGGTTATCCCGAAGCAAACTAACCTTGGAATCTTCGTGGTGTGATCAGGTCATTTGGTGTTCCTTTTAAGGATATGTCGGACTGCAGAAGTTCGATGGGTGAAGCGCTTTAGCTGTACACATAACGGGGACCTCCGAAAAAAACACTAGAGATGTTGTAGGCCCATGGTTTGCGAAGGATATGTGTCGATTCTCCACGTCTATGTCTATCTGAATTGACTGGAGCAAGGGAACAACATTATATAATCCCAAAACTACGCCAAAACGGCTTATTTCAGATTTGGAATTGATTCTACTTTACCAAGATGTGCTGAACATGGTTGAAGCAAACTTAGAGTAGTTATACCGCCGGACAGAAAATTAGAATGCCGTTTTGGAAATTTTACATGGATGTCCGGCATTCTAACCCGGAGGGGCATTCTAAGCCTACTTATTTAGTCCTGAAACCCCCAAAACTCCAAAATTCTTGATGCGGCATGGCATTCTATCCCGATTTTTCGACTGTTTTCCATGTATATGCATGTAAATTGCAAAACATCTACCCATGATCAATAATAAACAATGTCAGAATATGCAGAAAAAATGCAACATCATATTGTAAATATGCAGAATATGCAGGTAATTTGAAAGAATACATTCTCATGATCAGCAAAAAAATACCCATGATCAATAAAAATTGACAGAATATGCAGAAAAAATGCAATATCGTCATACGCCGATCCAAGAACACCTCGTTTACTCAGTATGTATATGTACATATATGTAATATATACAGTGCATACATGTGTGTATAATGCCGTTTTCTATATTCAAGGAAGGTTCCATATGCATTCTAACCTTACATCAAGTGATTGTTTATTTACATTCTATGAAGGATTGTTCAAAATGCATTCTAACCTTGCATCAAGTGTAACCAACATTTTTACAGGCAAATTTGATCAACATTTGATCAAGCAGTTTTTAACATATTTTTCCACATTTACCATCATAGTACGGGCTGGAAGGTAGAATTTTGGTATGGTCACGACATTCTAACCCGAAAAATCCAAAAAAAATTGCGCCGGCATTCTAACTTTCAGTCCGTCGGTATAGAAAACGCAAAACAAGATCGCAACTATATATAGAGCAATTCCGACTGATTATACCCTTTGGTAATCAAATATGGCAATTGAAAATCCCCCATTATACATCATTTTCCTTTTAAAATATTCATTTAATCAGGAATTTCCCATTGCTATGTTTGACTGCCAGAGGTAGTGATACAATTCTTTGGAATATCCATGACAGTCTGGCCAAGCAAGCCCGACTCAAATGCGGTCATGAGTGATTGAAATTGCCTCAAAACTGCCAAATTATAAATTATGATCCCGAAATCCCGAAATGTCAAACCAATACCCAAATACGTCAAATCATCAAAACTATGAAAGACTGGCAAATTTTGCTCAGCGTGTAATCCTAATGTGGTGAATTGCCAGATCTTGGAAAAAGATATATCTTTGGCCTAAATCCCATAGTTCGCCTAGTGATGCCTAAAGCAGCTTACCTTTTTTAGGAGGCGTTTCTTGGATCAACAATTCGTTTTTTTTCCAGCCAGCTTTCTGTTTTGGAAGGAAACTACATCTATAAATTTCCTATGCGAGATCCCAACTATAGAGGGTCATTGTCCTAGAGTACTAAGTTTCAAAGTTCCTTTTGCCACAGGCTTTCGATTCTAGTTACAAAGGATGTAGAGAAAATCAATGCCAAACATTTTGTAAAACATGTTAGCTGACGTTTGGCAGACTGCTTCGGCTGTCCCAGCCTTGGAGTACTCTGGAGGGGCAATACAGGAAACTCATCAATCAAGCATGGATGATTATTGTCGTGTGCGGAGAGATCAATGATCATATGGATTCATATGGAGGTTTCCTGAAATGGGGGTACCCCCAGTCATCATGCATTTTAGAAAAGGATTTTCCATGACAAAATCCATCCAGCGAGCTTGGGATACCCCCATGACTATGGAAAGGGGATGACCATTCGTAAATCCCACCTGGTCCCGGGTGAAAAGGGATTGTGCCGCAAATGTTCGCGCCAATTCCAATCCAATCAACGATCTGGAGATTCAAATACTAGTCCACAAACAACTGGAGCATACGATTATAGTGTTTTCAAATCTTAAATTGTTACTCATCAATCAATAATAGAATATAGTTCTCAACTAACAACTATATCAACCAACAGCTGGAGATACAAATCAACACCAGCTGTCAATGATAATTACCAGCAAGTTGACTATGAAATTGCAGATGCCAAAGATATAAATCAACAACAATGTCAACAAATAGTCCGTAACAACTAGAAACTACTAGAGATGCTCTATCCATATACTTCCAGGACGTGACTATATTTCTTCTGAGGGTAAAGCAATATGTTTCACAGAATCTACAAAGAAAAACTCAAATGTTGATGATACAGGAAAATTTGCAACCCCAGAGAATTGGTGGTAAAACATGGTAAAAAGCAAACAAAACCCTTCTGCTTTCCTGTACATGTTCCCTTGAATCAATCACAAGCCGCCCCTAAGGTTATGCTCATCATGCGTCAGAAGCTGAGAGCGGGGGCTGGGTTGAATTCAAAGCCAACGGGGCCAGTCCATCGTTGGGTACATCATGGTATAGACAACCTATTTTCAGATAAAGCCAAAAATCAGGACCACCCAAGACATAGAAAAGCTGGCGACAGTAAAATCCAGTCCTAGAATAGGGCTGATGTTCACCTTTTCTATCTTGTTGGGTTGCCATAAGCTGGGTGCAACCCACCGCGGATGGGGATTTCACCATAGAAAAAGGGATCTAAGAAATTAAACATAGGGATATACCCTCTGGATTTTCAAACGTGGCAATGTATTTGTTCCACCCATTTATTATATATATATATATATGGTTTTCCCATTAGAACCTCCATTTATAGGGATTTCCCCTTGCATGGTTACTTAAACAATTCAGGGGCCAGGAATTATTGAGGGCATTTCACTGGAAGGATTTGACACGGGATTGATTTTTCCAATGGGGTTGTCTGAAAATATTTGGGATCAACCATGGGATATAGTGATTTAATGGAGATATAATGGGGATAGAATATGATAGGATATAATGGGGATAGAATATGATAGAATAATGTATATAACCACTGGCATGATATGGGTGTGTCTGAAGAAAGGGGCATTTTTTTAGTAGGACAAACTGTGATGAAGCTGTGGATTTAAGGGTACCCAATGATCCCCTGTCGTCAGAAGCGGGAGGACAATCCAAGTTATAAACCTGGAAGTCATGATATGCAAACAGTGTCTATCTACCACAACCACATATGACCAACATAGAAATCTATAGGAATCAACCCATGGTTTTATAGGCTCTTGATGTTTTTTCTACACTTTTGACAAGGTCGCTCCAACCTAATATAGGTAAATGATAGTCGCAAGGCAGGCGGGAAATTGATAGATTTACCTGATTTACCTCTATGTTTATCAAATTTCCCTTTTTGTACCTGGGCTGTTCGGGTTGCTCCCCTGCTTTTTTAAACGACCATTCCTGGACCGGTTATATCTCCTAGGTACCGATTCGGAGCGGAGCCTCCCTTCCTGATGTTGCAGATGTCGGAGCGACTGCCATTGAGTGAAGCAGCAGCCACACCAGGCACCCTTCATTGCGTTGGGCCTCGTGCGTTTATCAAGCAACATGAAACATCTCCAGGTTCCATTGAACCCTGTGTGTGCTAATGAATATCCTATTTAATTTTGAGCAAGTATTATATATTTGCTGTTGATATGCAATATAGCAACCACCAAGCAGATAGACAAGCAAAATCCTACTAGAGGTAAGTAGCAGTGGGAAATCCCCTGTGAATGGAGGTTTCTTGGGAAATTCATCTATACAGTAGCTGATAGATGTTCAAGCTAGCCATGTCTGATTTCCGGATGGTATATCGGTATATCCCTTAGATCCTTAGTGTCAGTTCTTGGATCCCTTTTCGTTTTTATATGTTAAATCCCCATTGTGCTTGGGATAACACCCGTGTTTTTGTCACCAAATCCGATAGTAGGGACTCTATTCGTCCAGCTTCATGATCCTAAAGGCACAAAGCTCCAGGAAGTGAGAATTGAGTGATATATGATGACGTATCCGTATATGTGGAAAACTATATAGAAAATATGATAAATATATTTCCGTATAATCAATATACGATTAAATATATATATATATATATAAAAAAAAAACTTCATAATCCAGCTTCTTATCTATCATTTATCCACATATTGTTTATATATGATAAATATGTGGACAACTATAAATCCATGATTAATCTACGATAAATATGTTATATATATAGTATTGAGTATGACAATGAAATATATGTATACATATATATATATATATATAGTACAGTAGTTTATATACTTAATATTATATATATATATATGTATACATAATATATGATATAACATAAGATAATTTAATATTGTCTACATGTTTATGTATACATGTGATTACATAGATAGGGATGAGTCAGTGTTAATCGATCTTGACTTGATACATAACTATAGGCCACTGCTATTTATTGACATGTTATACATGGGTGTGACTGAAATCCGGCATGCCCCCAAATCGGTGCTTTAATCGGCACAGTGATTATCAGCACGTGGATTTGGGGCTACCCTATACATACCGTTGGTCGTACAACCCATTACATTCCCAACTAATATGTCACTAATTGGCTCAACCCCATGTTTGTGAATTTTGAACCCCCAATTGTTGTCCACTTTTTGAACACAATATATAACAGATTTGATGTTGATCTTAAGCATATAACATTGTTTGCACATGGCAATCCAATTCTTGTTAGTTCCCCTAGGGTGAACGATTACTAGGAAAATAATCTACATTCATGGTTGATTTTCCACATCGTTGCAGGGTAAACATATTGTTACATATGTTAATCATTGTTACATAATATAATTCATGGTGATATATGATACCAATATGTAACAGTCATCCTTACCCCAGGGTAAATCCCCATTGTTTTGTTCAATACCACCGCCCACCTTGCCAGGTGGTATTCCCTTTGCCTTTGCCAGTGGTCTGGCAGTGCGGTGGCCCATAGTAGCAGATCTGAGGTTCTAAATGTCTACAGCTATACCCCAACCCATATTAAGAACCCCAACTGCAACCCCCAAGTACCGCACCCATGTTTCATTGGGAAACCTATATATATATATGTACATACACATACATAACATATATATATATATATTAGTTAGGACATGAAACACATAAGTCGGTGGTATATCATGTTTTGATAGATAGTGGTTATAACTTATAGCTGATTATTTATGGTTCTATTTGGTTATATCATATCCATGACATAATATAAATGTTCTTTCTTTATATATATATACACATACATACATTCATACATAAAGGATGTCATTGAACAATTCATAACAATTCTTACTACTATTCCTAGACATGGTTACTAGCATTTCATAGCGTGTAATTAGTGTAACTTATCTATCATTATCATTGGATCTTATCTGGATATATCACAACTTTACTGATTTTCGCCAGATCTAATGGATTTTTCTCCAGCTAAGGTGCATGGGGACACGGTGGCCATCAGCTATGGTGCCGGAGACCGTGACGCGAGGATCTTGGTGATGACGCTACAAAGGTGCTCCGCTATGGGAACAACGAAATATTTGGCATGAAATTTGGGAGACTGTTTTTTGCCACCCCTGGAAGCGTGCGCCTGTTGGAATCAAACATGGTTGGCAAATCCTCATAAATTCAGGTGTCAAATGGTGTCAATGGGAAGAACATCTACAAGTCGGCGATGTTCTATTGCCATGTTTGATTACCGGAGGGTATCTCTAATTTGCCAATTTGACGAAGGAGAAACACATCAATTGCATTCAACTGTATCCAATAAAACAAATATGCGATTCTCGAACGGTATGTAATATTACTGAGATTAGCCAGTGTAGGATCAGGATCTGCCATGGACGCAACACAGCCGGCCTAAAGCAAGTAGCTGGATCCAGGTACTCTCCACAATTTATTCATTAATGACTTTAGCTGGGTTATGTAGCACCCTATCACTGGTTCCTGAATTCTTAAATGTAGCAACCCGGATTACTGTCCATTGATGCACCTTCACGAAAAACCCAGCGCCAGGTTGGATGAAATGTTTGAATGTTCATCTTACAAGAATGAAGCGTGAGTCCAAAAGGACTCCAGACGATGCCCTCACCAGTGCGGGACTGGGCGTTTGAAACGGAGCGTGGAGATGTGGTGAAAACCAATGCGACTGGTAGCTTCATTGGTCAATGGTCATGTTTCTGCTATGGAATTATGGGAAATCTGAAAGATACCTGGAAAAAAAAATGCCCAGCACAAACACCGGTTTCTCTGGTATTTGGTTGATTTGGAAGCAGTTTTGCAACTTACCCAGACATATCAATCTTGAATATCTATTAGTACATTGATAACACAGGAGCTTAGTCCTCGTCCAGACATATCCACTCTCTGGCGCTGCGAAGTTTTTGTGGCACTTGCTGCAAAGGCGGAGGACCTGAGGAAAGTCTCAACTCAGATCTCAAAAGATCATAGATGTTTTCCATGAGGTGATTGGTGGCTTTTAGATTGTGATTCTGCACATCTCAGTCATTGAGTCATTGTTAAAAGCTAGATTGCTACATATTAGATTTCTGCCAATGAAGCAACCAACAAACCACATTTTCAAGACAAGTGGAGGAGTCAGGCATGCCTCCGCCAATGAAAGGCTTTCCCAAGCCACCACTCTGGTGTTAACAGCGGAAGAACCCTGCAATGACACACTGTCCATCACCCGAAAATTATACCGAGGGAAATTGCATGGATCTTTCCCCAATTTGTAGCACTATTCCACTAGCCTAATTGGATTCACTCGAAGTTGAGCTACAACTTGGGGGTGCAGGTGCAGGTCCCACTTCGTAAATGGGTTATACCCCGCACTTATATATATATATATATATCTATATATGTATATATATATATATATTTGGTAGATCCCCACTCAATATGGGATTACACTGCATGGGTTGTATATGGATTATAAACCACGGATACTAAGTGGGATGCACATCCAAGTATGACCAGTATGACTATGTCCTCAGCAATTTTATGTCCTTCAATTTCTGGCATATTTAAACTTTAAACACCACTCTTGGGATGCCCCTGATGTCCCGACACCTCTGATGATTGGGAGGATTGCAACGGGACCCCCCGGTTCAGTTGTTGGGTTTTAAAAAATGTTATTACCCCATTCAACTAGTTCGATATATCCCACATAGACCCAGCAGTTATCTGGTTGGTGGTTTGGAACATTTTTTATTTTTCCATATATTGGGAATAATCATCCCAACTGACTTTCATATTTTTCAGAGGGGTAGGTATACCACCAATCAGTTATTGTATTGAAGAAAACCACATTCGCTGCTTCAGATTGGGGGTTCTTCTTGGACCAAATTCAATCACCAGGAAAAAACGTGATGCAACGACCTGCGATGCTGGAAACCAACTGGAGGGGGGGGTGTTAATATACGAGCAAAATTCATTATATATTATATGATATATATATATATATCTGGGTAAATTATAACGACCTCACTGCGACCTCACTGGAAATCATGGTTCATAAGGGAAATCATCCCAAATTGGCCTTAATTCAGGTTAGTGAAATATTATAATTTACCCATATATATATATATTATATCATTATATGGGATTATTAAATAGCCATTATTATGGGCTTATTATGGGAGTACTATGATTCATCTGGTTGGTGGTTTGGAACCATGGAATTTTATGACTTTCAACTTTCCATATATTGGGAAGAAACAGATCCCAACTGACGAACTCCATCATTTTTCAGAGGGATTGAAACCACCAGCCAGTCATAATTAAATTTGATTTCACGGATTTGCATATTGTGCATCCATACATCCCTTAAAGCCGTAGAACCCAGGAAATCGATCTTAGTTTATTTGTTTCCCCCTTTGATGTATAAATGCCCGGCAACAGGAAAATAACTTTGACACTCTGTTCGTGGGGGGCGGATTCATTCGAACATATACTGTCAAAAGCCAGGAAAATTATACCATTATTGTTTGTGGCGGGGTGGTTTTCTGTAGTGGTGTTAGAATTGTTAGAATGACTATAATGCTGGATTTGCATAGGTCAGACATCAGGACATTTTTTTCCCAGTAGTTTCCTAAAACAAGGACATCAGTCATTTTCTGGAGCATGTTTTGATGTGGCAAAAGGGCGCTCTTGAAAGGCGAAATGAAGGCTCAAAACTTCATGCGGTCAAAAGTGAGAACTGACCCGAATGTTGCTGATTGAATCATGGGTTTCTCATTTTCAGACCAACCCCAGTTGAAAGTGTCGTGAGCTGAAAACGGTCGGATCCACTATTTTAGATTTTCTTGCTTGGAAGTTTTTCTGTTAACAACATATGTTGAGGGATGGTTATTTGAGTATTGTATGAGGGTTTTTTTCGCACCCAGGAATTCATTGAGCAGAGGAGAAGAAATGCCCTGCTGGAAACCTTAGGCATCTTGGAAGGTGGATTCATCTTGGACAAGACCCTCCGGGGTAGACCATAAAATGGGTGATCCCAAAGTGACCATGGCTTTCAATACAAAAATTGTCTATATGATTTGGTGGTACCATCATTTTGGGAAACCCATATATGTGTTATATAATATATATATATATTATAATATATATATATATATACTGTGTATATATATACTATACTATACTCAGTGTTGAACATTGGGTATCTCAGATTGGGAGTGACAAATCATCAACCATGAACCGCCCTGGGCAGTTCGACCATTTTGAGACTGTGACCCAAATGTCACCGGTGTCACCTATACATGTCACACAATTACGCTGAAACAATCAAGTAGTATGTATGGTCAAAGAGTTTGGGCACAAAGTCCTACATTTATTGATAGAGTTTCATGTTGTTATCGGAGGATTGTGCTTGAGCTGGTCGACGTCGAATTATAAACAAACACGTGTCGCCAAAGTTGGATTGCCCCTTGGGGGACCGCAGGTATCGCTGCAATAATTCCAATAATTCAGATGTAGATTGTTCGTCCTTGGAAAGGTCATCGCAGTTACTGCGAGAAGTCCTGGAAACAATAGGTCCTGGAGCATGAAAGAATGACAGGAACATGATGAACCCTGTTCTGATGTTCTGTTTGGTCGATTTTCATGATGATGAAGTTCTGGCGCTGGATTGGCCCGTTCAAAAATGGTGATTAATATTTGTTCTATTCTATTTGGATCTATTTGGGGTACACCATCTTGAGTTGATATGTATTCTCCAAATGAGCAGTTAAGTACTTGAATGGTTGAACCCAGAAAATTGTCATGATTCGTGTGGCGCCCCCTTGTTTGCTTGATCTTCCCAAGCTCACCTTCTTGCGGGAAGGCTTTGCAGCACCAGATGGGAGATTCTTCTAAGGTTGACAGGCTGTTAGTCCTTGCGTGTTACGCAAATTCCATCAAGGAACTATCCACAACTTACCAACATCTCCTCAACTGCGGACCTTTCTCCGCCCCGAACCTTTCTCCCGGCGACGGTCCAAGACCCGGTCCGAGAAGAGGCTCGGTGGCTCTGCCACTGCTATCGCGGCCCAGCGGCCGAACGGCCGACTGTGATTCGATCGCAGCAACCGAATCCGAGAAACATGGCTGTGATGGCTATGATGCGACGTGACATATGGACATGGCGTCAATCTTGGCAGCCCTCGTCACAAAGGCAGGGCATTTGTCAAGACAAAGAATGGCTTCAGGGTCCAACAAACATGATGCTGTTTTTGTTTGGCTGTGGCGCAGATGCGGGTGTGTTTGAGCATGGTGTATTAATGATATCCCCATTAATGTGCCCTAAATTGTAACTAATGTGGGTAAAACAATGTCATAGCCCAAAAGTGGGAATGGTAACCATACCACCTATTTATGGTGAGGACTGGGGGATGGTTTGTGCCATTGTTTTACCCACATTGGGGAGGGTCATGATCAACGATCAACATCATCAAATTTGGAGGCGTCTCACTAAATGTCCAGGTCCAGACTATCTTCCATAGCCATATTATATCATAGTATCTCATCAAATCCCCATTATCTACCATGAAATTTGGAGGTGGCCCATTTTCAGACGCATCCATGTGGCTTGTTTGGAGCCCGAGGTCAGACATTCAAAATCCCAATGACGACCCTTTTTCAGGAATCTTACCATGCGCCTTTTCAGACGTGGCTGGGACATGTCCCCACACATGGAGGTCAATAGCTCAGAAAATCATGAAAATCATGCAATGTGAGGCCCCCAAGATAGCGTTCAGTTGGTTTATGACTTCAATAACTATGGTTTATGGTACGCAAATAACTATAGTTACTGGGGCTTATAAACCAACTTATAACTGGGGGGCCTCACATTGTGAGGAAATTGCCCATTCCCACATTTGATTCCCTGAGAGTAGCAATTTTCATGGGTCGAAGTGCGGGTCGAAGTGTGAGGAAAAAAATATTTCAGCCACATCTATCTGGATTCATAGGAGGATGGTTGTCATGGTTCTCCAAATTAGCTGGGATTTGGGTAAGACCGGTTGGCCCAAACATGTCGAAACAAAGGTCCCACATAGTATTAGACCATAAGAGTATTTTAAATACCGTGACTCATTGCTGTTGATTGCTGATGATCTCTTCATCTTTGATGATGTTCAAAGGTTTAGTTAGTTTAGTTTCTTCATGATGTCCAAAAACACATGACCGTCGCAGGCATTTATGCCTCAACTTATCTTCTTCTTTTCCTACCGTTGCCGCCCTTCTGGGCGAACGGCGCATGGGACATGGCTCTCCTTGCGCTGATGCTGATGTTAACGACAGCTGCCAGCGCTTCCAGCTGCCATGAGCACCAGGGATGCGCTGCAGTTAGTCAGCAGCTCCTACAAACTGCCCAGGACCCAAATGGGATTACACCGGCAAGAGACCCAAAGCAATTTGGGGGGGTAAGAAGTCAATGTACCAAATACATCCAAATACCAGCAACAGTTGCTATGGAACAATAACAGAGAAGATTCGACGGTATCAGAATTGCAGCAGCAGGCAGCAGGAACTTGTTTTGGCACAAGAAGCAACGGTGTGGAACTTCTTCAACAAAGTGTTCTCAGCCTAGTGCTGTCATGAAGTTATTTGAAATCATACAATCTCGAACTTCGAAGAAACCTCCACATAAACCACCCTTACTTCGGGGTACTCTATTTTCAGACAAGCCCTAATTTGGATTTAAGTCACAATCAGGAAGCCTAGCAGGGGGATGATGGATGGATCTGGGTATGGATGGCTCTACCATCTTTAAATTGTCAGGTGATGGCTATGATCTGTCCTAGAATGAGCGTATATTTAGGGTTCAACATGGGTTCAACTGACGCTTGAAATTTGATTTGGCCATGGAACTCACGGATGTTGACCATTGATCTATCGAAAACATCCCATCCCTCAAA
>CAMXCT020001631.1:0-75000 GCA_947184155.2 Cladocopium goreaui | reverse complement strand
TGGGGAAGGACGAGGAGATCTTTGGCCGGTGCTCCAAATCTTAGTTCGGCAATGTTTGCATCTGAAATCCATTGACATCCACAACTGATTGGTGGTTTGGAACCAGCAACAAATAGGGATTTAATGGGATTTAATAGGGATTTATATATATATATGACCATTATAAATGGTCTATCATAACTGGTTGGTGGTTTCAACCGTGACTCTTATTTTCCATTTCTTTTATGGGATGTCATCCTTCCCATTGACGAACACCATCATTTTTCAGAGGGGTAGGTATACCACCAACCAGAATAAAAAAAATGGTAAGATAGAAGAGTCGAGCGAAAGAAGAATCCATTTGGTCCGCAGGATTATGACAAACAACTTGTGTTTGAAGCCACGGATGATGTCCTGAGACATGTCCCACCATATCTCCTGCGTTTGCTGCAGGATTTTTCTCTTTCCCATTGGGAAGTCCATGATGATCCATGATGAGTTTGGAATCTACAAAGAATTCATACGAGATCCATAGGAAATCTATGTTTTTTTTTTTCAAAAATACACTCTGAAGCCAATCCAGGACTTTCTGTAGCCTTTTTTTGGATAATTCCAAAGATTGGACCCGCGCTCTGTCGAAATCTATATATGCTTCCCGTGCCCAGGGGCTGTTTTTTCTGGAAATCGGGGGCCCATCATCAGGGGTTTCTGGGAATTTGATTTGGTATGTTTTTCAGATCTTCTCCTGATTGGTGGTTTGGAACATGAATTTTGTGACTTTCCATATATTGGGAATAGTAATCCCAACCGACTTTCATATTTTTCAGAGTGGTTGAAACCACCAACCAGTCTCAGTATCTATGATAATAGTACCTACAAATGTTCTTGTCGATCACAACCAGGCCATCTCCAATGAAGTTCTCCGAGTATATCTGGGCTAGGTAGATTACTTTGTATCTTTGCAACAAGCGAAATACTAATTAGCTAGTTGTTTTACCATCTAAGATTTGTACAGTGCTTCTTGTAGACGCAATGCCATAAATTGACCAGAAACCAAAAATTGTGTATGGTAAAATAAAACAACCACCTATTTCTTGTAAATCTGGGGTACCACACCAGATACACCAACCAGTTGATTAAACACATATTATCAGCTATGTTTTCATGTTTCGTTAATGAAATCTACCAATATCATAGTAATCCCGCTAAATATGTTGTTTTTTTGAATTTATACTTTTAGCCCTGAATTATGTTGGCTAAATCACCATGTACATCCATAGGGTTGGTTTCTCACTGTTTCCCCATGGAATATTGTGGAATATAGGGCGCCGGAACCAGGCAGTGGCCAGTCAACTTGGCAGCACGCTGGTGGTCACCGGGCAGTGGGTAACGCAGGTGAGCACGGGGCATAGCCCTGAAGGATGCTGCTGGGGACGGCACTGAAAATATCGGTGAACATGGGGTTTATTACCCAAATGGCAAGGTTCATAGGGAAAAGGATTTTTTTAACATTGACCAATGGATTTTGGGGTGCCCAATGGTCAGATGCACCCTACCGTGTATTTAGAACATCATGGAACATCTCGAAATGTTTATGCCGTTTCATGCTCGGAAGCACCGGATTTGTTTGTCCAGATCAATGGTCCGAACCCTTCGCACCGGAAGCGAAAACTGGCGAGGCAGCTCAAAGTGTTGCAAAAGTTACATCGAAACTGGCGAGACACTCGGCGGAATTCATGGGGATTCAAGCCCAGTTAGGTGACTCCCCGGTCAACAACAACCACTAATTCTTAAGGGTTTATTAACCATTTGTTGTCAACAGGGGTTTCTCATGTTTTGGTTTTGTAACAACGGATTATTAATCACGAACCCAATGATAACCACGATCAAAGCTATATTTGGATATAATTGTGGGGGTTGTTGACCTGGGAGGGTTCGTTGAACCGCATGAGGAATGTCTACGGTACTAGTGCTGGTTCAATCTTTGTGTAGATTTGCTGTCCACTGCTTAATAGGGAGCGTATGGGTATGCTATGTTAGTTTCCATATTCACAATAAATAGGGAACCACAGAGCTACTTGGAGTTTCCCAAAAATGAAAGTTTCTCTGTTTATTCACCTGAGCTGAATATGCTTTGAACGAGGCATAGTTACGTAGTTTTTTTTCGGGTTTTTAGCCCTCCTTAAACAATTGACATACTGTGGATGGAAGAAATCCTGCACCAGTTGACTCTTGGTTTGTCCCATTATTTATAGGAATTCAACAATCCAAGGTGGTGCAGGATTTCTTCCATCCACAGTAGATACGGAAAATTCTCCATTAAAATCAATATCTCATTTTCCAGCTGGGAAACCCATCGATGTCCGGCACTTTGCAAAAAAATGCCGGAGGGGAAACTATGGAGCCACGAAGCCAACGATAGCCATGTAGGCTATGGCTATCTAAGATCGGCATTTCTCGGCCTAGGGATTTTGTTTGGATAATCCCTAAACTTCGTCAATCTATGGTAAGTCACTTTTTGGAGAATCCCTGAACTTACCCTTTGGTTATGACTAACAGTTCGCCATGGTATAGATTGCCCATAGAAATAGATGGTTTACCTATTAAAAGCATGGTGATTTTCCATGGCGAACTGTTAAATAACCAGATGGTAATACCAGAGTATTGACCTTTTTATTTGTCACTTTATGAGCCTCTGCCAGTCCTGGAAGATGATGGTCCCATTGAACATTCAAAACATCCAATGTTGCTTCCATGTCAACAACGGCGCGTTTAAGCCATTTGTTTGTGTTCAAAACCTCCATGTTTACTATGAACATTTATGAAATCCGAAAAAAAATGCTGACTGAATCTGCGGATGAAATGCATGATTTGATGTTGGTTTCCGTTTTGAATCTTTATGGTTGATGCTGAATTCTTCATCGTTCCAGATGTTCAGGAGATAGTCTTGCAGCGGCCACCAAGTCCATTCAACAAGGCAATGGGACGATGGCGATGTGTGAGTTTCACCAGCAACCCAAAAACACACATGATTAATGGTGTATCATATACATTGTCAATTGTCTACAGTTTATGGATGTTTATGGATGTTTATGGATTTTTATGGTTGTTTTATGGATGTTTATGGATGTTTATGAATGTTTATGAATGTTTATGGATGTTTATGGATGCTTATCATAGATATATCATGATACTATCTAGAGTTTTCATGGTGTTTTTGAACCAACTTATAGAGTGTGGTAAACCCAATGTCAGAAACCATCCCATTAACCACCCATGAATGGGGTCCTGATATGCCATAGTTACCCCAATCGGGGATGGTGTTGACCTATTGTGACTTGGCATTTGATGCATTTGGCTATTACCCTCTGGTAATTTAACATAGCTATTGAGAATCACCATTTATAGTGGATTTTCCCATTGAAAATGGTGAATCTTTCCATAGTTTTTTGTATGTTTACCAGAGGGTAATGTTTATTAGTCAACTATTGGCTATTAATCAATATTAATGTGTCTTAATAGTTGTGATTTAAAAGTTGATTAAGTACTAGCTATTAATGTTTAATCATCAACTAGAAAATGTGAATCACTATTTGTTCTCTGGCCAAAATCTATGAGATTTGCTTCAAGCCATCTACATAGTTGTGGATGAGTCAATACCTATGAGATGATTATTTATGGGGATGAATAGCCATAGATCCCAGCTATTTTGATGTACACCATGGTGTCAGGCTTTGATGGTAGCAGGAAGATCCAGCTTGTCCACGTACCGGGGGAAATATATCCTGTTGAGACAACGGATCGACACCAACCCCAAAGAACATGGTAGTTCTTGACCTCCATAGGAAAGCTATCGCCAGAGGGTTTTTTTGGGACTCCACGACCCGTCCAATCCTCCATGGTGAATTTGTTTCCAGTTAAAACTTGGTTGAAATCACCGATTTTTGTTGGTGAAAATCCAGGTTACCCTCTGGTAATTTAACATAGCTATTGAAAATGGTGATTTATAGTGGATTTACCCATTGAAAATGGTGATTTTCCATGGTTCTGTTAGTTTACCAGAGGGTATGTTATGGACCTTTTCGGAGTGCCCCAGTTGTTTTTTTTTTTGGATCATCCCAATTCGTTTAACTGGCTGGCTGATAATCATAGGATTAGCCCACGTTTAATGGAGACTTGTGAACCCCGTATCTACGTACCATATAAGTGGTATAAGATGTTTGTCACCCTGGCTTGCTAGTTCCCTGAGCTGGTCAGCCCCAGTTGTAAGTGGGGTATGAAGGTATAAAAGTATAAGCCCCACAAACACACAAGACTTACTTACCATCATTATCAGTTATCGTCCAATGTAAAGCAAAGTTGGTTGAAATAATTGATGATATTGATGTTTCACTAGGGTTCCTGGTAGATAAATCTACAAAGATCATTGTAGGAAACAATCGTGAAAAAAACAGCGAGAAATGGCAAGGAGCTGACGTTGTCTTGGGGACCGTCCCTGCTTGCTGGGGGGTACCCTTTCTCTGTAAAGGGTAGTGATCAGTTTGTGTAGAAGATCAAAAATGAGATGATGATACCGACGATATAAAACCAA
The DNA here is from genome assembly GCA_947184155.2 of Cladocopium goreaui. NCBI lineage: Eukaryota > Dinophyceae > Suessiales > Symbiodiniaceae > Cladocopium > Cladocopium goreaui. The sequence continues at coordinate 70,430 of CAMXCT020001631.1, read as the reverse complement.
ATATTCAAACTTCAAACTCACTATATCTCATTATGAAAGTTGAAAATAGCAACAACATTATGCAGCTGCTCCATCTGACTCCAAGCCAAGGAACGGTTTACCACCAAGAGCAGCCTCTCCGTGGCCGGCAGAGGCTGCAGCTGAGGATCCAGTGGCTGTTGACGAAGGACGTGGAAATTGGCAATGACTGGCAATGAGGATGGGGAGGATAATTGAAGGACATGGGAGGACAATTGTTTTTCCCTTGGGCTATGACATGCTATGACCATCCCGGGAATCAAGCATGTCTTCGACAACATGACCGGGGACATGCTCAACAAGCTCAACCGGGTTTCAAAGCCTTTCAAGAGCAGCTTCACCGATAGGGACCGTTTGAAGCAACGACGCTGCAACGATGCGTCGACGGGAAATTTGATTCTTTGGAGATGGGGAAGCGGCACGGCCAGGTTTACAAGGCGGCCAACTTGGAAGGGGCACTTACAATTTCAACTCAGGTTGTCGAACATGGCTGCTCCACCATTTTAGGAGGTTTCCTAAAATGGGGGTACCCCAAAATCATCCATTTTATAGGATTTTCTATCATAAACTATCCAGCTATTGGGGTACCATCATTTATGGAAACCCCCAGATGATCCTCTCTCCGTCAGGTGTGGATTTAGCCGTGAAGGTGGGCAACACCATCGAAGCAGCTGCAGCTTGGCAGGGCAACAGGTGAGGTTGGGGATTTATGCTGCTCAAATTCTGCAGAAGGATATGGGTTAATTGGTGTATTTATATAAATATAATATATATATATACATATATAATATATAGCATATAAATATAATATATATATATATATATATACACGCACACACACGCCATAAAACGGGTTTGTCTGAAAATGCTGAATGTTCCCCAAATTTCATGGTTTTGCATCCCGAAAAATCCCTAAATCTGGGTCACTGCCATGTCATAAGCCATCGGATTCGTTCACCAACTCTGGTGTGTGGGTAAATCCAATGGGATCCAACATCACCAAATGCTGCATGGTGTTTTTTTTTAACAAATTACCAATCATCACCCATGCTGCTGGTGGGGGATTAAGGGATTAACCAGAGATCGGAAATTTCATGGGGACATGGGAGTCATGGTATGTCTTAAGAAGGCTGATGGCTCCAAAATAGCAATTTTTTTGTAGGGACTATGATGAAAATCGCCATTGAATTTACGGATATTGAGGAACCCATGTCATGTAGCCATAGGACCATCTTACGACTCATAACTGGATAACCCTGATTAGTAGGTTGACCAATGGTTATACCATATATCAATGGGTTATAAGTATGGTTACTAACAAGTTACTCACCAGTTGTTTCTCAAAAATAGAGCACCTACTTGTTTTTAACATGGATGATCATCATGTTCCCATTTTATTTCAGTAAATATCATATAATGGCCGTTACTACGCACTTTATGAAGCATTGGGAGGATCGTCTAAGTACTATTTTATCGGTGTGCAGTTCCAGTGAAAAGCGGAAATGCATACATATATATATATATACAGAACATATATATATATATAGAGAACTACAGATATACATATATATCTTATATTTCAACAAAAATGGGAACCATACTTCATGCCATAGTTTTACCTATGTTGACCACTCATAGTTTATACCATAAGTTATACTATAGTTATAGCAATGTTTATATTTATCATTTTATGGTCATAACTATGGTATATTTTTAGCTATGTCTCATATATCAGTTATATTTCAGGCTTATATATATATAACCCAAGAGTTATACTAGGTATCCCATAGGTATACAGGATGGGGCCCCCAAAGATAGCGTTCAGTTGAGATATGTTTTTTTTGCTGAATTCTATGGTTTATGGTAGAATCTTAGATATAACTATAGATAATTATAGATAACTATAGATAACTATAGTTAATGGGGTTATAAACCAACTTATAACTGGGCGGGGTCCAGGGGCCCCATCCTGTAGCTGGATGATGGTCACCTAGGCAGAGACCCTGGAAGAGGTGGGCAATGCTGCACTGGACGTGGCCAAGAAGATGGGGCCCATGGTGGTGGAGACTTAGCGGACTTAGCGTTTGGTTTTTGTGGGGAAAAAAGTGGACATCACATAATAGTGGTTTTAAAAGTGAATAAAAAATGTGAGGATTATATACCAATAATAGTGGTTAATGATGGTTAGTTAATAATGATTGTTTGGTTGTTTGGAACATTTTTTATTTTCCATAATATATGGGATGTCATCCTTCCCATTGTTTATTTTTCAGAGGGGTAGGTATACCACCAACCAGACCACCAAGCAGATTAATATTCATGAATTATCTAATGATCAAAAAATGAAGATGATGATCATTTCGGTAAATGCTCTATATAAAATATCTCAGAAATGAAACCATTAGCATCATGATATTCTGCTGGTTTCTGAAGTCATGGTGGATCCCCCAAGTCTGGTGAGTGGGTCGTATCCGATTCATGGGCTTTTCCAACTTCGGCAGCTTCGAAGTGAGTGGGATGATCCTCCAAGCCGTGTTGAAAAGATGGATTAGATCTGATTAGATGAAGCCATTTGGAACGTGTCGTGTCGTGTGATTCACAGTGATGGGAACAATTAAATATATAAGTAATCCACTTTTCATATGGATTATATCGATATTAGTATAATCCACTATTAATCCATGATTTTGAAATAATCCATTATTTCATAATAATTAAACATAGGGAGTTAAATAGCCATGATGTTTGGATTATCATTCTGGGATGAATACATACATCTTGATGAAGGAATGATGACCAAACCCGTGGTGACATCACTGGAATTTTCTGGGATGGCGCAGGGGACATCATCCCGGATGAAGGCCGATGAAGGCCTTGTTGTTGTTTGGCTAGGGACTTACCAAACACTTCAGCATACTTCAGCCGTATCTCTGAATGTAAACCATCCAACCCAGCAGATATTCATAGATATTCTGAGAATTACTGAGATATACCCATTGGATTCATCATCCGTTCATATTCATTGACTAGTCATCCATTGATTATTGGTTCATTTCGCCAGAAATGTTGGCGATTCAACCATGGGGATTTAGCCATGGGACTGGGACATGGATCATGATGTGGGATATAGAACTAGCAGCGCTCGCAACATGTGATTTTGATCCGATTTAAGCAACAAAAACGGGTGATGAACAATTCACTACCCATAGTAGGAGTGTCATGGGGATATGTCATGGGATATATTATAATACAACCAAGAATAGGATGCTAATTTGTCTGAACATGGGTTGTATAGCTCACAGTTCTGGCCGTCAAATAATGGGGCAATGATGATTACCCTCCTGCACTCAAATATGGCTGGACCATTTAACTGCCAAGAAATATAGGACTTACACAGTGACATTGGGAATATGTGATGGAGAACTCCAGTCCAGTTTTGCTCTTTTGAGAACATCTATGAGTCATTTGTAAATGTTTAACACTTTTGGGTCTTGCTGTTGATCAGGGGACACTTTTGGGTTTTGCTGTTGATCAGGGGGTTCCTGTGTGAAGCGTTTTTTTTTTGGTGGGATTGAAGACCAGAGAAGCGGTTTCTAAGATAATATTGTGAAAGAATTCAGTTGGACGTGGCCTTTATGGCTGTGCAAAAGGAGGGAAGAAGTCCTTTCCGGAAGGACACGTCTCTTGACCCGGGGATGCTTCCCGTAAGGACATGGCCAAAGCAACATGGGATGCAATCAAAGAGTTCGTGACTTGGCAGATCCACTAGGAAATGGCCGGATTTCTACGGTAGTTAATGTGGTTACTATTCCCATATGCCCCATCGTGCCGGAATATGCGCTTACAAAACTGGTCTATTTTTGTGATAAATGTAGATACACATTCCATACATGGAGCATCTGGGATTAGAAACTTTTATTTTTGACTTGGACAAAAGATGACAAAGTATGTTTCCTGAAATTGATGCAGTGAGACAGCTGGGTTTGCTCGGTTTTGTCAAAATGTCAACCTTCGCGTGATGGGGTGGCTGGTATTCCGAATTGTTGACCTTGAATTGACGGCCAAGGTGGCACAATTGCAGTACACAAAATTGATCTCTGTAACATATGTGTATAATATATATATATATATTATACATATATATATATATATATATTTATACATATGTATATATATATGTATACATGTATGTTTATATATACATATGTATATATAAACATATATATATACATATAATTATAAACATATATACATGTATACATATATATATATACACGTATACCGTGTCTATATATATATACGTAATGTTATTTATGAATTAGAAGTCCCTCCACTATGATTGACATCCCGAATTTGATTGGTTTCACGTCGATGTAATTGTATTCGTTGGACTCTGCAGGTGGGTTGCTTCTTCAAGTCTCGAAAGTCAATGTGTGCCTTGCCGAAATCGGATCGGAGGATGAGGGGAGAAATCTGGTTCCCCAGCAATCTCGGAAGTCAAACATGTGTGGCGGGTTTCCTGCTAAACATAGACATGTCATATATGTGAAGTCCTTAAACTTGAGATGTAAAATTAACTTGACATTGGCCTTATTTTGAAACTGGGTCTAATAGCTTTAATTATGTATGTATGTATGTATATATATATATATCCCCAACATGACTCAGAACAGGCTGGTTTTGGATGCTCATTTGCAGGTCCTTAAAATGGGGATTGTCCCCGAATTGGAAATCAGTTGGCGTGCCATTTGGTTCCTTCCACTTTGATGCTGGATTTAAGCGGTGATGTTTCGGTGCATTTTGACCACATCACCGACAATCCCATTCGCCAACCATTTGGGCTTCATTTCTGGTTGGTGGTTTGAAACATGAATTGGGAATGTCATCATCCCAACTGACGATTCGTCATATGTTTAAGAGGGGTAGGTATACCACCAACCAGATTAGTAGTCAGTAGTCATCAGTGAATCTATAATCAACACTAATAATAGTGAATGGTTAATGGAATTTATATTGATATTGGTAAATGAAGTAACTATGAACTATGAAACCACCAACATATCCAAATGCGGGTATACCCTTTATAAATCCCTTGATGCCATTCCAACCTCTATTGGGGATGGTTTATGTATGTGGCGAACTACCCAGGAACCGTGAGTTGTGGTTCCCCAAGTGTAACTGGACGAAGCAAAAACTGGCCCTTTAGTTCAATAGATGCCAAAAAAGGTGGGACACCTGAAAATATGAAATGTTTATAATATGTAAATAGTAAATATCATACGAATAACATCCTGGAAACACCAAACATTTTATTTATGTTTATCCTTTTGGGGTTGCTATTTTATCCACTTCCAATTTCTGGTGGTTGTTTTTTTTCCCCAGGCACTCTTTTCTTGGATTCCATCTGTGACTGCAATGCCGGCAGCGATTTGGACATCGACTTTTCTGGAGGCAGGGATGACTGGGGCCATGTGATATAGTCATCCTAGAGTAGATAGGGAAATGTCAATCATTCATCATTAAAATATGTGAGTATCTTAGAAAATTCATGGACAATTCCATATTCTATTTACTTCAAGATGATTGTGTATGAAAGTGATTGAAAGTGATGAAGTCAATCAACAAATCACTGGGATGGTGCAGCAGGGAAGCTTGAAAAGGGGGGTTTAAGCTCTTGACCTGAATACCGGGGATTAACCAAACACGGGAATAAAACAAAAACAGGATTTTTTGACGTGTGTGTGTGTGTGTGAAAACGGGGGGAAGTTTTCACCGCCATATGTCCATCCAAATTTGGAGAAAATTGAGTTTTGAACCACTGAATGGGACGAGTTGGAACCACGAAAACCAGCAGAGGTGGGGCGATACAGTTTTCTATGAAAAATAACTCGTTTTTTCACTGGTGTCCAGTTGCATCTCCAAAAAAAACATCAATGTTTCGCTATCTCAAAAGGAACATCACTTCGTTTTTTTTTCCAGCACCCTGGCGCGATCTACAGTCTTTAGGAACGTATAATTTCTGCTCAAAGTGTTTGCTGAACCGGCACTGAATCAATCCCCAAACCCAGCCTCTGAGATTCAGGTCTGAACCGTCCCCATATTGTTCCCAAAGTTTCACATAACTTGTCCTGCATGGAACTGCTTCTCGCGACAGTTAAAAAAAGTATCAATTTGTGTTTTTTTCGAAGGGGAGTGGGCGAATTCAATGAATAGTATACAGATGTATACGGTTTCAATCTGTAGTTTGTAGTGTGGGTAAAACAATAATAAACCATCTCCCAAATCACCATAAATTGGTTGTATAAACCATTCCCAAATGGGTGGTTTATAATTGTTTTACCCACATTAGTGTGTGTTGGCCATCTTCTTATCTCATCATAGCCATCCTGGAACAGCAACCATATCAACTTGCGATTTTTATGCAAGCGCCATGGATCCCAAAAAAAAGTGTCCCCTAGATAAAAAGCATTGAACCCAAGAGTTGGCCCTACTTATTGACTTAAAATCAGTAAAAACAAGATTTAACATTGGTAAGTTGAATAACTGACTATAATCATATAGATTAAAACATGTTAAGACTATAACCATAGTAATCCCAACTTAAAACTAACCTGATTTTAGGTTTTTCATTGGTTAGTTTTGTTGGGTTCCATTGGTTCCATGAAAGATGGTTTCACTGGAACGTCAGGTGACATCGAACTAAATGCGGCATTTTCCAGCCATGTTTGATGACCGGAGGGTATGTCCCAGTTTTTTTTTGGCAAACAAATCATCAAGTAGTTAGTTAGTTAGACAATCAAACAAAACACGTGAGAACTGGGTTCTATATGGCTCTATCTCCTTACTTCTATATGGCTCTATATGGCTCTATATGTCCTCCCGCCACAGGAATCAAGGCTGATTGTATCTTCAAGGCAGTCACTGCGACGATATCTTTGTGCATTGGTTGGTGATAACATGGGATGATACTACCCTATATATTATATATATATATACATATGACATTATATGTATAATACATATATATATATAATCCCTTATAGGAATTTGGGGTTTGGAACACTGCTCATTTGAAGTGGGACGTTCTTGAGAAAGCATGATTTCATTAACACAATTCTCAATTGTAAGGGGATATGTTTGAATGATTTGTTCAACACAAATTGCAACTGTAACTGGGATTTGTTTCAGAAAAGATGATAACAATCAAAACAAATATTGGCTTGACTAGCGAAAATGGGCATGACACCAGCGAGTGCGGTGATTCATGGACGTTTGACCAGAAACAATAGGACGACAATAAAAAACATAAAGGATACCCTCTGGTAAATTAACATAGCTATCCCATTTATAGTTGATTTACCTATTAAAGATAGTAATTTTTCATAGCTATGTAAACATTTACCAGAGATAAACATTATGGATTTTACCCTAAAGGATATGGGATATGGGGAGAGTTTAAGATCCTACGCTCCACGTGTTTCCACTCGGAAACAGCCAGGGGAATGCATCGAACTAGCGAGACGGGGCGGAAAGAAACAACGTCTCGCAAATTTGGGGCACCACCTGGTAGCCATATAGTGATGGTTAATAGTGGTCAATAGGCTATAAACCAACAACAATGGGAATATGATGGTGATCTGGTTGGTGGTTTGGAACATGAATTGTGTTTTCCATATCTGAAAGGAATCATCATCCCAACTGACGATTCGTCCATCATTTTTTTCAGAGGGGTAGGTCAACCAGCAAGCAGTTTAAGATGATAGTTGTATAAAAACCCAACGCATACTCAGGAGATTCCCCATTGATTCTCATATAACTTGTGATTCTAGTTATGTTCCCATCATATTGTGCCATATTATTGTTCCCATATATTAAATAGTTATCGTCTAGTTATATTATAGTTACATTACATTAAATAGTTACATTTATACTTTTTATATATCAAATAGTTACATTCAATAGTTAGATTAAATAGTTTTATTGTTATATATATATATATATCAACTATAGTTCTAATAATATCAGTTATCACAGTTACATTCAACACTTATATTTTAATAGATGAAAATCATGATGAAAATCATGTCATCTGTCGCGGTGACCGGACGCTAGGCCGGCAGCTTCGGTGACGTCTTTGCCTTGGTGAGCACTGGCGAGGCGATGGAGGCCTGGTGGCTGGTGAATGCCTAATGGGGATGATCATGGGAAAATGCTATATATAGTGTATATATAATATATATTTGATTAGTTATATAGTGTATAGTATAATGAATATAATTCATAAACTTATGTGGACTGGATGATAATAGTGGTATATATATATATATATATATGTATAATGTTTATATATATATATAGTGTATATATCTGTAGGATGATGTATGACTAAAAGTGTATATCTATAATTTGATAGGCCAACTTGTGAAATTTGTAGTCTCATGTCCCTATACTGCGTAAATTCTAGTGACCTCACGTCGTGACCGAACCCTGGAATCATGATAATTAATTGGATTGGGGGAATTATCCCAGGAAGAAACCAAACTTTTCAGGTTGGTGAACTGTTATAATTTGCCCAGATACTATGTTTATATTGTGCTATTGTGCCATGTTGGGGCATACCAAAATATGATTTCCACATGCACGCTCATAGTACTATATTACATTCATACTATACATACTGGATTAAAAAAAAATATTATAATCAAAATATTGATCTTCAATATACCAATTGTTGTTTGGCTATTTATCGTGCAATATCGCGGAAATACTTACTGTATCTTACTGTATTTATACCCAAGACTAATGTCTTTTCATTCATAATACACATGAATATATATATATATGCTTATGTTTAAACATATGTATGTATACCCTACTACACCCAAGTACGCTGCCCACGTAATATGGTATTGGGTATGATATAAACTTTACCCAAGTAATATACCGCACTCAAGTTTTTTGGTGCCCAGCGAGGCCGCTACCAACGGCGCACGCCCCAAGTTGCCGGGGAGGTTCGAACGTGCCTTGGCGTTGGGAATGAGCCTGGGAAAATGTTGGGAGGAAATGGGGCGTTGACTCCTCTGGTAATCAATTGTGGCTTGTTGAAAAATCGCCCATGACAAAATTCATTGTCATAGATGATGATTATGCCAGCTAGACAATATATATATATAGTTCGCGGATTTCCCAGTTTGCCATGTTGTGATTAACGTGTAACCAACAAGAATGGAACTTGAACGTGCAAGAAATGGTAGTTTAATCAAAGGCCGACCATCTCAGATGGAAGAGTTGGGATGTTGCTACACATGTTCCCTGAAGCCAAAGTTCAATGTGCGAAGTGACATGAAGTGACCAGTTTTTGAATGGTTGCCTCAGTTGTATCAACCTCATATCGGATCAGCGTACTTTGGGTGATTTGTCCACTTGTCTTTCTGCTAACCTTACACATAAGATCAACATCTAGTGACGTGAGACCACGCAAGATGGCAATACAATGCGTTGCAGCACACCATATTATGATATATTATGTACTGATACTTTCATGTCTTTTGCGTGAACTATACCAAATATGTTCCGGAGGTTTGGTAACCACTATCCCCATTTTGTGGTTCAGTAGATCGATTTTCCGGGAGCCTCTTTGTCCGGCATCCCATGACATCCCAGAGGTCGAAATCGGACGAGCCTCGATGTGAGATTAAAGGCTCAGCTGGATGGTTGACAGACGTCACCTGAAATCATGGCTGATGGCATAAATCTCCCCATGAAATGAGCAGAATTCTGTATAAAAAAATTCATGCGCAGGTAGTTGAATTCCATTCTTATTCGAGTAATCGAGTAGCCCGTTAGAGAATTTGATGTTCAGATTGTCGATTCATGTTAGTTTAAGTTGCAGATTGATGCACTGATTTGATGATTCATCCAGCTGGGACATGCTGGTGGTTTGGTTGCGATGTTTTTGTGACTTTGGTGAAGATCACTCAGAACTGGCAGGCTGTTACTGGCAAAAATTGACGAAAGTCAGGTCAGGCAAACATGGTGACGATTGAGCAGATGATGAAGGTTACTGTACGTATTATTCGTAGTTGCTGCATGTTGCTGCGAATTGGAATGTGGTTGTTGCTTTGGGCATCCCCGCATAGGTACAAGATTATCATGGTCGACAAGCATATTATATATATACAGTATATTCCGCTTCAGTTGAAACATCCTGAAAGGGTGGTGTTTTTTTGTCCCTTTACTGAACCGTTTGAAGTAGATACATCCTTGTCATCCTCATAAACTGGCTGTCAAGATCGTCCCCGAAGTGACCGCATCAGGATGTAATCGGGCTAAATCCAAGATGACTTTTGACGTGCAGATGGATGGCCATATAGACAGAATTAGACTGACCTTGGCAGGCAAAGAAGGAACTCAAGAAACTTGGCATGGAAAGACTGGAGGAGGATGGCTTAAAATTCGGATTCAAAGGACGAGCTCCGACCAGTGTTTTTTTGTCAAAGTCTCGAGCTCCGCTGCAATCCCTTTGAAATGTGATGCCCAGCAGTTGCTTTGGCATATATATATATATACAGTATATTATATATATATATATATACATATGTATATATATATATATACATATATGTATAATATCCATATATATATATTATTTATTTATTTAATGTACGCACAGGTATGTATAAAGTATATATCTACATATCTATAGACAAGTGCGCACTGCTGGACCTCAACCTGGGACCTTCCCAGCTCAGTGTTCACTGCTGGACCTCAACCTGGGACCTTCCCAGCTCAGTGTGCACCGCTGGACATCAACAACACCATCCAATTATAGATGTACCCCTCACAGTAAACATATCATACAACTCTTCATGGCATTGATTTATCTACCTAACTACCCAATTCTCGATATTTTCTACTTGGAAACCCACACAATCACAAATAAACGGTGGTTGCCGCAAGCAACTATTTGTCAGGTTTGTTTTTCACATTCAGAAGGAACCCATTTATATCCGGTTGAGGTTTCAGATATAGCTATATAGTAAACCTTAAAAAAAAATAACAAAACAACATAAAAGAACGCGGCTGCTAAAAGAATGGTGAGTCACTTTTCTATTTGTTTGGGGATTCCTGCATATGGGAAAATCAACAATGGAGATTAAACCTCGATTAATAGTGCTTTTCCATTGCTATGTTCAATTATGAGAGGTTAAATCACATCTAAACCTTCATTAATACAGAAATCTGAATTTGCCCACATTTTTTTCCCATATGGGTATGGATCAATACCTATTAATAGCGTTTTTAGGGGAATGAACATCCATTTTAACCCAGCTATTTTGATGTGAACTACAGGGGTACAAGGTTTTGACACACTGCCATATCTATATATTCATATATATATATATACATATCATATATGTTATTTATATATATACATGAATAAAGTTCGATAATTAATATATGTATGTTCATGAACTTCTCATTTTGAACATCAACTTCCAATAAATTCATCATCCACGGGGCAGCATTTGGCATTTCCGTCCCAGGTCCAAGAAAGCGCGCGCACCTCAAGGGTCCTGCAGAAGCTTGGTGAAAAATCTGACTCGAGCGGAGCGTCGAGGAAGGGATGAAAAATGGGATTTGGTATAACCAGCAATAGATTCCAATGAAGAATAGGAATGACACATTGGAATATGGTGGTTAATGGTGGTTAATAATGGTTAATGGTGGATAATGATGGAGAATGATGGTTAATGAGATATCTGGTTGGTGGTTTGGAACCATGGAATTTGATTTTCCCCAATAGTTGGGATGATTATCCAATCTGACAATATTTTGCAGAGGGGTTGAAACCACCAACCAGGATTTCATCAGATCCCATAATATCCAATCTAGATCTATATAGATCCAGCTCCATAATTCTATAACCAGCCAAATCCATGAGTGAATACCCTCCGGTAATCAAACGTGGCAATTGGAAATCCACTAGAAATGGAGGTGTCAATAGGAAAATCACCTATAAATAGTGTATGTTCCATTGCCATGTTTGATTACTGGAGGGTAGATGGTGATTTAATAAGATTCTGGATTTATATAATTTGGTGAATAGATGGGATTTAATGGGAATCAAATGGGTGTTATAGAGCCAAACATTGAATTATAATATGTTTGCATGGGATTCAAAAGGATTTAACTAACAATAATGGGAATCTATTGGGATTCACAGTACTTGGGTGTGGTTGGGGTTAAACAAAACGGGTAGGTAGTTTTTTTGGTATACCGTATACCAGTTACATACCATGTACGACTATAACAGAAGTGATATTTTGGGAATTTTTGGGATATCTATATATAGCCTATATAGCAATCAATCTGGGGGACATTTAAAGGCTTTTATTTTTGTCCAATCATTGACATCAAAACTTTCTCCAGCGCAACCATGTTCCAGGTACAAAGATCCGCATCTGCATATCTCTGGCTTGCAAGGTAGCACTCCATTTACCCAGCCTGGTAAACATACAAAAAGCTATTGAAAATGGCCATCGAAATAGTTGATTTACCAATGAACAATTGTGATTTTCCATAGCTATGTAAACGTTTACTAGAGGGTCTCCTGCAGCATATTTTTTATTTTTTTTTCTCTCTCTCTCTCTCTATCTCCCTTTGCCACGAAAAATGTGGGATTCACCTCATGCCAATGTAAAATCTGGAGATGCTTCATAGCACCCATTTCTGATAAACATGAGGGATGGCGGCTTATCTGTTGGGGGCTAGACAACCAGGTGCACCCAATTAACAACTCGACCAATGTACTCTACTTCCCCACGTGTAGAGAAGTTTCCTTGACTCTCTTGTAGTCAAAAGTGGCAATTACACATCCACTATAAAATACCATCTGGTAAATTAACATAACTATGGAAAATCACCATTTTTAATGGGTAAATCCACTATAAAATAGAGGTTTTAAGGGCAAACTCATCTATAAATGTGGGATTTTTCAGCCACGTTTGATTACCAGAGATATGTTTTGAGAAGAGGATCATGGCTATGACACCAACGGTTGATGCGGAGCATCCATACTCGGCACTTTGGCAACGGCAGATTTACCACAGTGAACTTACCTACAAAGTGGTGCCCCATAGTTAGCTAAGTTGGTTTGTAACTCCAATAACTATGGTTTATGGTACCATAACTATAGTTAATGGGGTTTATAAACCAACAAACATCACTGGGGGGCCCCACATTGTATACCCAAATTGTGTACCACAATACCAGCTTGGTAAACATGTAAGACATGGGAGACATGGGACCAGTCAGGGACCAGGTGCATTCCAAATCCCAGTTTGATAACTATATCATGTCACTGATTAATAATTTTATGGTATAACTATAACCAAGTTCATGGTGGTATGATGATGTGTTTAGTCATGACCTCTCTAGTGGTTAAATTATCATCATACCACTAAACGGTCTGGAAAATGTAGTTTCACCACTAAACATGATCACATATCCCAAACCCTATCACATTATGTACCATCGAAAGTTATTAGGGTTTTAGGGAAACACATTTCACCATTGAATCTAACATAACAACTTTCATGGTCACCATCAGTCATCACCCGCCTTGAAGGCGGCCATTTGGACATCGCCATGGATGGTGCGGTGCAGCCTCTTGGTTGTCGTTCCTTAACATCTGGGATGATTTAATGGAGCAAAAGCTATATGAACAAGTTTGATTTTATATGATTTAATGAGGCATGTCATGGAATATGAATGGGATATTTCATGGAATCATATACCTGGAGTTGCTGAAGATGAAGGTTTTTGTTCTGTGCCAAATCATGTCCTATTGTTAATCATCAAGAAAGCCGATTTTATCAGGTTCGTGAATGGATTAGAATTTGCCCTGATTTATCTACACTTGGATCATGTTTGGGGTTTCTATGTGGCTAGACATATGTAGATATACCATAGATGGAACATTGGGGACCTGCTGATTGACGCCTTCAAAGGCCCACCATGCTTTGGAGATCTTTGGAGGAAGTCAACGCATAGTATCATCCCACGGATCATAATTGGTTGTTAATCATGCATTATAACAATTGTTATTTTTGCTTGTAATATGTATAAATATAATTATATATATTATTATTACTATTATTGATATTATTATTGTTATTATTATTATTTATTATTATTGTTAGTATTATTATTTATTATTATTAGCGTTATTATTAGTATTACTATTATTAATAATATTATTATTAATATTAATATTATAAATGTAATACATGCATGTACATATTATATATATAGTATATACATATATCTGCACATTACTTTATATCTGGGTAAACCTACCCAAGGTGCACTTCATGACGTGGGATGATCTCCGGAGGAAGCTCCGATCATCCAGCTGCGTCTCAGGTTTGATCCTCGTGTGACGATCGATGTGAATGTCGTGGGCCGCTTTGTCTTAGAGCCAGGCAAACCTTGGGCAATGGGCATCCCAGGTAGGATATGGTTTATGTTAGTTTATAGTCCATATATGTGTATACATATATATATATATATACACAAATATGTACATATTATATATATAAATACATTGTGTATGTATATACATAAGCCATGTATAGCTGGGGATATGCCGTAGAAAACTCGGGTAACCCGGGTATTTTTCATGGTTTACCCATGTCCCATGTACTATTTGGGATGCGCCCCTCAAAGAATAGATAAACCGCCTAGTGAAACCTTGGCTTGGTCTTGGATTTGTTCATGGGGTTATCTTTGTTTCCGCGGATCGGATTAGATTTATCAAAACAAATCTAAGTTTCAAAACCAAATCTTAGATTAATATGATTAATGACTATTAATGAGCCCACTTAGATTATGGGGGTTACGGTTATGGTTCGGATCGGATTTTCAAAACATACCATAACCGCGAGTTATTTTGGGCTACACCAGGGTACCGCTTGGTTTGACCCAGGCAAGAGGAATGGATTTGTGAAATGACGACACTAGGGTTGGCCCTGACCAGCCAGCACTTCTGCGGGCTTCTTCAAAAACCCTTACACGAAATGACATGGAAAACCCGGAAAGGCTTAAACTGCCATGAACAACAGCAAAATCATCAACCTTGCTCCATTTTTAGGGGTGTCATGTTGTGGTGCTCTATGTTCCCTGAAGTTGCCCGTGTGCTCCATGATCGTTTTTTTGGGGCAGCTGTCAGAAAATATACCAGCACCATGGAACATATCGTTTCCTCAGAGTTTAACAATTGCATGAGTTCCTACATATAAACACAATTATACACACACACAATTATATATGTATGATGTATGTATATAATTTACAAATATATAATTATATATATATATATCCAAACATATTCCAGTTCAAGTCCCAGAACTCAGCTATACCAAGCCTAGATCCTAACTTGTTGGGCGCTGTCGGATCGAGAGGCCCCGAAGCTGAGGAAAAACCACCGTGGAAGTCAGCGGAACGGTCCGTGTCGCTGGGCAGCGAACTTTTTTTTCGGATGCCAACTAAAAAACATAGGGAATAGTGGTTAATGGTGATGGTTGAACAAAAATGGTTTTCATAGGGTATAAACCAACAACAATGGGAATATGATGGTTATATAAATAACTGGTTGGTGGTTTGGAACATGAATTTTATTTTCCCCAATAGTTGGGATGATGATCCAATCTGACTTTCATATTTTTCAGGGGGGTTGAAACCACCAACCAGATATGCATTGGAGTGGAATAGATTTGGAATGTTTTGGAGGTATCCCATGTGTTTCAGGAACTGACTTTTCTTGACATACCCAGGCAGGTAAACATATAAAATCACCATGTTTAGCAGGTAGCTCAACGAACTAAACGGTTACACGATTAATCATTAATCATTAAGCATTATATAAATATCTTGTGGTTGGCGAAAATGATATCATGGAATAACATCATGAGTATATTGTATGAATAAATACTGTTCATTGCTAGTTTTGGTGATCCACGCCGCGTGCGCGTCGGTCAAGGCACCGCTCGAAAATGCACCACATAAAACATGAAACAGCCACAACCACAATTATTATAAAGGCAGTGGACACAGCCACCAAAACCATAAAACATCATAAAACACCATAATTTGTTTGTTCATAATTATTGAAGCACCCAAAGCAATCCGTAGTGATTATCTCAAGACAGTATAGAAACCATCATGAACCCCAAATGGGGATGGTCTTTATTGGCTTTACCCTCTGGTAATTTGTTACATAGCTATTGAAAATGGTGATTTATAGTGGATTTACCCATAAAAAATTGTGATTTTCCATAGTTTTTTGTATGTTTACCAGGCCGGGTACACGGCGCAACGCCTTTTCCAAGGTCAGTGTTGATGCTCTGGTTGAAGCTGAAGGATCCTGTGCCTTTCAGGCGACTGATACCCCCCAGGTCACCATAGCTCTCTGTTGAATGTTGGCCAAGTTTGAAGCCCAGATTTATTCACAGACTCCAGGAGAATTTGGATTGTGAAGGGATATTCATATGGATTCATAAGGATTTATGGTGATTAATGATGGATTTATGGACTAATTGTGGTAAACCCAATGCCATCAACCTAGCATTTGTGGATGGTTTGTACCACCGAGAAAAATGATGTGTCTGGGGATGGACCTACAAATTGGGTTTACCAATTTGTGGATTGAAGATTGTTTTAATATGACTCAAACATTCTTTTAACAACAAATTGAGGACGACCCCATTACAACAAGGTTAGGAAGGCCTGGATTTGTTTAACCCAAAATCAAAGGAAATGTAATCAATGATACTTGGATGTGCATCCCACGAACTGAATGGTGAATACTACAACTTGGTCACAACGGGTGTAGAAAAAAAAATCACTGGGGTTTTTCTACTGTGTCCCATTGTGCCATTTCAGAACTGGGTATAATTATATAAGGAACTGGGATTTTTTGCTTGTTTGTGCATAGGGAATCAAACAAAGGCCAACATGACCCCCTCGGAAAAAAGAGGATCGGTGTTTAGATGCGCATACTGCAGATTGTTGATACGTATAGTATCCTTTATGGGGTTTATCCCCTACAGAACTGGATTCTGTTGTCAGGAAGCACATGCTAATTGGTATGTAAACCCAAGTAATGGCGTGGTGAGGAATTGATAAGACAAACTACTTCTTGGAGATTTTTGGTAGAAACCAATTACTATGTACCATCTTGTGCCCAGACGTGGTGAACTTCTGTGAACATCCAAATCGTGAATGATTGGGGCAGGGAGCAAATTCACATAGGAAATCACAATAAGTAAATGGTGGCGATCATCATTCCCAAAAAATGGCAAACATGTCAAATTTGAAAAAAAACGCTAACTTTCCCATTGGACTCTTCTGTTGTATGGAAAACTCTTGATCCAAAGTTGGTGGCTTGTGGCCCATGGAAATTTCTCCTGTGGTTTGGCTGAAAAAATTGGCATCAACATAAACTGATGATGGCGGCTTCAAAGATGTTTTCTTAATAGATCAACCATATACCAAGTATGATGATCACTACCCTCTGGTAAACATACCAAAAACTATGAAAAATCACCATGTTATTAATGGGGAAATCCACTATTTCAATGGCCATGGCTTCAATAGCTTTTTGTATACGTTTACCAGGGGGTATAGCTAACATGTTCTTGGGGGCTCAACCAGAAATTAGTTGCTTAACCCCCAAGTCCTTTGCTCAAAAAGGTAAAACAGGGGCAATCCCATTTCTTGGGCTTGCTGTAAATCTGTTTGTTCATGTTTGTTCTATTTATCCAGGTCTGTACCTGAACACCCCACGACCCCACCATGGCAGGGCGAGCGTGGCTTTCCCACGGTGCCAAAGACCAAAGTCTTTTGCGCAGGGTGAATCGGTGGCAGGATGGGATGACTCCTCAGTGTCATCACATGTCATCACCTCTTTGTTTATAGTTTATTGTAGATGGTTATTCTGGTTTTTGGGCTTGATTATAGTTTATTATACTTGATATATCTTATGATGTCCTCTTTATCCTCTTGAACGTCCCATCAAAAATATCCTCTTGAACGTCTCATCAAAAATCACCATTAAGTCATTGGTGAACTCGCCTAATTTTTCTTGGTCTTGTGGTGATTTTTTCTCGCTCGCCCTGAGACCTGTCTGTGTGACGCTGCTCTTGCAGATGCTCGCCGAGTTGGAGGTGGCAGGTACCATGACAGGCGCCTCCTTGGGCCGCTAAAAATCGGCTTGTTGTGTGGGAAATGGATTACAATTGGGATATGGCAATCATGAAGTTGATCTCATTTGGGAAAAATATTGGGATAGTTTAACCATAATTTATAAATATGTACATGGTTTTGGAGTTTCGACACCATAGAATGGGAGATCATTGCTAAGGATTGATAAGGATGATTTGGTTGTGCATAATTGAGATATAATTGGATATTGTTGTATATACCATTCTCAAGCCTCACATAGACCCTTCCATGACTTGGGGGTTGGAAGACTACTTTCCTCTTACTGCAAATGTGGGATTTTCAGGGTCTTGCTTTTAGTTGGGAGAATACTTATTGGGATGTAATCAGACATATGTTCTTGGACAAGAAGATGGATGATAATTGGTGTAGAATGGGATATAGTGGTGGATATCATGATGAGTCAACCAACCCTAACATGCTAATATGAATTCAATGGGTACACAACCAACTTGTGGGAATCAACCAACCCAATATACACAATTCATGATGATTCAATCAGCCCCAATAATGGTTATAATGGATAGAAATGGTTAGAGTCATGAGGTAAGTGGGAGAGCAATAGTCTGATTGACTATTTTTTCACAAACGCGGCTGATCACGTTGAATCTGAGACTGGAGTGATTTTGCACAAGATCAGCGATCACAAGATCAGTTGAAAAATGAACCAACGAGGCAATATCAAGTTGAGGAGAATTCTTTGAAGCAACTGCCCTTCAATTCCCCATAGAGTTGATTTGAGTTTTGAGGATGAGATTTGAAGGGCGGTACGCCCCAGATTCGGAATAAAAACCCTGAGGGGTCAAGTTGTTGAGTACGCCCCGACCGGCCCGACCACGTATGTTAGGGGCATGGTCCATCCAACTTTGGTCATCAACCACTTACGTATACATACAATATTATATACATACAATATATATATATATAATGTATATTATTCAAATAAGTTTTTTTACTCTTATTATTTTTATTTTGTTGTTTTGTGAAAGTCATTATTCGTAGTACAGACAGTGCAGATTCAAGTTTCACTTGGTCCAAACAGATTTTTGCTGCTCCAGGGAGTGCCGAAATGAGTGCCTCCGCAGATTTCAGTATCAGCAGCAAGACCGGGGAGCTGGCGAAGGGGGAAATGGGTTGACAAGTTGGCTTAATGTTCACCCAGGAGTAATAAACCCCCAGTTGATTCATATGGGGAATTTCCCAAATTGTAATCTATCGCTGCAGATTTGGTAATTTTCCCAATTGGTAGGCTGTATTAATCCTGGGTATTTTAAATTATATAAGTGAAGCCATGGGTATAATCATAGCCAAAAACTATGAAACTTTAGGGGATGCCAGCAAGTAAACTAATAAAGTTGGTTTCATTTCAAACCAAAGGGACTGAAAATCTTAGGTACCAAATATAAGAAGCAAACTGCCCTGCGTGCAACAAACATGGAAGACTAGCTGATCCGTGGAAGCTATTTTTTCATGAATGTTCAGTTGGAGATCCACTACTATGCTAGTATTTTGGATACGGGTGTGTCTGAAAATGAGGTATAGCCCTAAACATTACTATTTGAATAGGGGAAAATTATTATCAGCCGATGGATTTGGGGGTAACCTATTTTCAGACAAAGCCATATATGGTGGCTTTTCCCTCAGTTCTTAATCGTCCAGCATACAGACCTGACAGCATCCAAGTGCAGTTATTACTTGGCAGTGCAGTTGGGGTCAGTCTTATTGGCATAAGACTGGGAATTGAAACCCTCACAAGTTGGAATGGGCCTCTATAACTATGGTGAAATACACCCAAGTAGGAAACTATAGGGTGTGAGGTTTTCATGCTGCGGAAACCTTCACAAGCTGAGATAAACCTCTGGTTCGGTTTGTCAAGGGTTGATTGTTGTTCGGCCGTTAGTAGAGGACTTTCATGTTCTACACAACGACACTTGTTTCAGGTCCAAAGCTTGATTTGGTTTCTGCAATGGGTTCATTTGTTGCCACAAATATCGATTGTTCATGGCTTCCGCTCAGAACCACAGATATTCATAGCAATAATCATCCGCTCAAGTCATTTTGCCAATGAACCCTTATACGGTGTAATGTGAAGGTTTCCTAAAATGGGGTTACCCCAAAAAAGTTATCCTGGTTGGTGGTTTGGAACATTTTTTATTTTTCTATATATTGGGAATAGTAATCCCAACTGACTTTCATATTTTCCAGCTGGTTAAAACATGTTAAAACCACCAACCAGTAATTGGATTTTCCCTTAGAAACCATCCAGCTATTGGGTAGCCGCAGGATTGAACTAGATCCCAGTGGAGATGCCAAAGTCCATGTGCGAAACCCGGAGATTAGCCATGAGGCGCCGGATGCCATTTTTTTTCGTGGGCTTTTCTCATTGGAATTCATAGGATTTCCATGGGGTTTTTTGAATTGGGATTTTTCTTGGGGTTTTCATTGGGATTTAAATTTAATGAGACTTTCCATGGGATTCCAAAGGAATATATTCATGGCGAGGATTGACGCCGGAACGGAACCATGAAAAATTCACCCAGAAACCATGGGAATTTCCATCAGATTTCGAATGGGATTTGAATGGGAATTGACTGGGAATTATTGCTGATGCTCATGGGATTTTAATGGGAATTTCATTGGATTTAATGAAATCTGGGATTGATGTACTGGGACTTAAGATCTTTGGGATTTCCCAGGTCTTAGCTGATGTAAAAAGCAAATCTGTTGGGCTTGCAACCATCAAATCTTGGGTGAAAACGGAGACACCAAAGGGTTTTTTTTATGTCCACCAAAGGAGAGAGGAACCAACTGATGGTTAATGAAATGGTTAAATGATGGTAATAATTAGTGTTACTAATGGTCAATGATGGTTAATGAAATTTGGTGAGCTGTTTATGCGTTTTCCGTTGAGTGTTTTTTTTTGGATCGTCGATATACTGGTACCACTAATTAGAAACATTATTTGTTCAAGAGATCGAAGAACCAGCTCGAGCTCGAGGAAGTTTTTGTCAATGTTCTGCTAGCATGAAAATCCTGCAGTTGAGCGTTTTTTCTATTGTTGTTCCACGCAGAAAGGGATTTGTTTATGATCAATCTGGCTCACTAATCTCCGTGGTAGGTTTATCATGTGTTTCTTGATTATGATGATTTAAAGTTGTAACCTGTCTCATCCTCAGTTGATTCAAAACTCCAATTGAACATAATCGAACTTCCGTTTTTGTTTGCAGTTTGTTGGATTGATCAATTCTTTGTTTCTGCTAGTGAGCTACCTATTCTCTTCGAGTCAAATCCTCATCTTTGTTGCTATTAAATGTATAGTAAGAAAGAAACATAACAATCCCAATTGGACAGTGAATTGATTATTCATCAAGACCAACCCCGACCTCTTCTTAAAGCACAATCCTAATTTTCTCGAAATCACACTTTGCAGTTCCATATGTTTCCGAGTTGTTTCCACCATGTTCCATAGATGTTCCATAGATTTTCCCAATTTGTTCCATGTATTTTCCAGTTTCCCTCATCGCTTCATATTTTCCAGAAGTTGTCCATCGTTTTTTCCAGATTTTCCTACATCATTTTTCGAGATTTTCCTAGGTTTTTCCATTGTTTTTCCACATGTTCCCTACACTTTTCTAGATGTTTCCTAGGTTTTTCCAAGTTTTCCCCAGGTTTTCCCCACGTTTTCCCTAGGTTTTTCCACGTTTTCCCGGCGTTTTTTCGGTGGCCACGGCCCGGTGCTCCGCTTTCCGACCGCTCCGCAGTCGGGCTTCGGTCTGGCAGCGTCGGCCTCGGCGGTGCTGCGGCTGGGCTTCGGACCGCGGCTGGCGGTGTGGCCCATGCCGGGCGTGCCTTGGAAGAGGAACTCATTTTGGTACCAGGAACTATGAGTTAATAATGGTTAATGATTAATGGTTAGAACATGATTATTAACCATTATTAAGAATTACCAATTGTTCTAACCATTATTACCAATTGTTAATGATTAATTAATGGT
Organism: Cladocopium goreaui; assembly: GCA_947184155.2. Taxonomy (NCBI): domain Eukaryota; class Dinophyceae; order Suessiales; family Symbiodiniaceae; genus Cladocopium; species Cladocopium goreaui. The sequence continues at coordinate 48,136 of CAMXCT020001631.1, read as the reverse complement.
TAATGATTATCTGGTGGTTAATGATTAATTAATGGTTAATAGTGGTTACCAGGAACTATGAGTGAAAACAATAAGTACCATAATTATTATATTGAGAATAACTTATTGTTCTTAAACTAGTGGTACTTACAGTTACTAGTTAATAATTACTAGTTACTAGTGGTACTTACAATTAGGAATTATGTTAAATTAGTAACTAGTAATTAAGAACAATAAGTAATGTAGTTAATAACATAGTAGTGGTTAATGATGTTAATGATGTTAATGATTTATGTAGTTATATTAATGTTATATTAATGTTAGTGGTTAACCACTAACCACTAATGGTTAATAATATAATAGTTAATAACTGTTAATAATGATTAGTGTTATATTAATCGATTGGTCAGTGGTTAATAATAATGGTTAATAGTTGTTAGTTGTGGTTAATGATTAATATTGTTTAATGTAGTTATGTATTTCACTGTAGTCATGTAGTTATTATAGTTAAGAACAATTAATAAATTAGTTAACTAGTAATTATGGAACTACATAATCAGGCAATGGTTAATGGTTAACATGAACATTACATGATAGTTAACATGAACCATATTGATTATCATGTAACTAGTTAACATTAGATGAATCTGATTATAAGTTATTTGATAGTTAATTATTAGTGAACAACCATAGTTGATTATTATGGTTGATTATAATTGATAATTGTTAATTGTTAATTACTCATAGTGGTTAATCATGGTTAAGATACTGTAACTACAGTAGATGGACAAAATATTCAAACCCTGCAGCACGCAATATGTTGAACCCCCGCACCCCCAAATCTCAATGTTTCATCGCGCGCGTTAGCAAAAGTGATGTTAGGGGTTTGATTTTTTTCGTCCATTGGGGCTAACGCATTTCAGGTTACAATAACATTGAACTTTGGGGGCGAAGGGGTTGTACAGGATAGAAGGGGTTTGAATATTTCGTCCATCTACGGTACCAACTGGGGTGTGCGGCATGCCGCACACCCCAGTTGGTACTGTCTCGCTCTCTGATGTTTTCACATCTTTTGGTCTCCAAACTCTGTTGTGGAAACATCAATGTGCATGCTGCTGATCTTATTCCAAACTGCGCAAAACATTGGCTTTTCACAAGTAAATGCCTCCTGTCTGTCTCCCGTCCCATTTTTTTTCTATTCCCTAATTCGCAACTTATTCCTAAGTGCACAAAACATTGTGTTTTCACAGGTAAGTGCAACCTTTGTGCCTCCCGTCCCATTTTTTTCTATTCCCTAATTCGCAACTTATTCCGAACTGCAAAAAACATTGTTTTCACAGGTAAATGCTGCATGTGTCTCTCGTCCCATTTTTCCCTATTCCCTAATTCACAACTTATTTCAACATGCGCAAAACATTGTGTTTTCACAGGTAGATGTGCATGCCTCTCTTGTCCCATTTTTTCCTATTCCCTAATTCACGACTTATTCGTTTGACGTGGCCCTGCCAATGGATTATGTCATTTGTGACGTGCTGCTTCTTTTTTAAGAGAAAAATATTTCCTTTTTTACTTAGGAGCTGTCTCATGCTGTTCAAGTTGCAAAATCCATTGGCAGGGCCACGTCAAACGAATAAGTCGTGAATTAGGGAATAGGAAAAAATGGGACGAGAGAGGCATGCACATCTACCTGTGGAAACACAATGTTTTGCGCATGTTGAAATAAGTTGTGAATTAGGGAATAGGGAAAAATGGGACGAGAGACACATGCAGCATTTACCTGTGAAAACACAATTTTTTTTGCAGTTTGGAATAAGTTGCGAATTAGGGAATAGAAAAAAATGGGACGGGAGGCACAAAGGTTGCACTTACCTGTGAAAACACAATGTTTTGTGCACTTAGGAATAAGTTGCGAATTAGGGAATAGAAAAAAAATGGGACGGGAGACAGACAGGAGGCATTTACTTGTGAAAAGCCAATGTTTTGCGCAGTTTGGAATAAGATCAGCAGCATGCACATTGATGTTTCCACAACAGAGTTTGGAGACCAAAAGATGTGAAAACATCAGAGAACCAGACAGTAGATGGACAAAATATTCAAACCCTGCAGCACGCAATATGTTGAACCCCCGCACCCCCAAATCTCAATGTTTCATCGCGCGCGTTAGCAAAAGTGATGTTAGGGGTTTGATTTTTTTCGTCCATTGGGGCTAACGCATTTCAGGTTACAATAACATTGAACTTTGGGGGCGAAGGGGTTGTACAGGATAGAAGGGGTTTGAATATTTCGTCCACCTACGGTACCAACTCGGGTGTGCGGCATGCCGCACACCCCAGTTGGTACTGTCTCGCTCTCTGATGTTTTCACATCTTTTGGTCTCCAAACTCTGTTGTGGAAACATCAATGTGCATGCTGCTGATCTTATTCCAAACTGCGCAAAACATTGGCTTTTCACAAGTAAATGCCTCCTGTCTGTCTCCCGTCCCATTTTTTTCTATTCCCTAATTCGCAACTTATTCCTAAGTGCACAAAACATTGTGTTTTCACAGGTAAGTGCAACCTTTGTGCCTCCCGTCCCATTTTTTTCTATTCCCTAATTCGCAACTTATTCCAAACTGCAAAAAACATTGTGTTTTCACAGGTAAATGCTGCATGTGTCTCTCGTCCCATTTTTCCCCATTCCCTAATTCACAACTTATTTCAACATGCGCAAAACATTGTGTTTTCACAGGTAGATGTGCATGCCTCTCTTGTCCCATTTTTTCCTATTCCCTAATTCACGACTTATTCGTTTGACGTGGCCCTGCCAATGGATTATGTCATTTGTGACGTGCTGCTTCTTTTTAAGAGAAAAATATTTCCTTTTTTACTTAGGAGCTGTCTCATGCTGTTCAAGTTGCAGAATCCATTGGCAGGGCCACGTCAAACGAATAAGTCGTGAATTAGGGAATAGGAAAAAATGGGACGAGAGAGGCATGCACATCTACCTGTGAAAACACAATGTTTTGCGCATGTTGAAATAAGTTGTGAATTAGGGAATAGGGAAAAATGGGACGAGAGACACATGCAGCATTTACCTGTGAAAACACAATGTTTTTTGCAGTTTGGAATAAGTTGCGAATTAGGGAATAGAAAAAATGGGACGGGAGGCACAAAGGTTGCACTTACCTGTGAAAACACAATGTTTTGTGCACTTAGGAATAAGTTGCGAATTAGGGAATAGAAAAAAATGGGACGGGAGACAGACAGGAGGCATTTACTTGTGAAAAGCCAATGTTTTGCGCAGTTTGGAATAAGATCAGCAGCATGCACATTGATGTTTCCACAACAGAGTTTGGAGACCAAAAGATGTGAAAACATCAGAGAACCAGACAGTAGATGGACAAAATATTCAAACCCTGCAGCACGCAATATGTTGAACCCCCGCCCCCCCAAATCTCAATGTTTCATCGCGCGCGTTAGCAAAAGTGATGTTAGGGGTTTGATTTTTTTCGTCCATTGGGGCTAACGCATTTCAGGTTACAATAACATTGAACTTTGGGGGCGAAGGGGTTGTACAGGATAGAAGGGGTTTGAATATTTCGTCCACCTACGGTACCAACTCGGGTGTGCGGCATGCCGCACACCCCAGTTGGTACTGTCTCGCTCTCTGATGTTTTCACATCTTTTGGTCTCCAAACTCTGTTGTGGAAACATCAATGTGCATGCTGCTGATCTTATTCCAAACTGCGCAAAACATTGGCTTTTCACAAGTAAATGCCTCCTGTCTGTCTCCCGTCCCATGTTTTTCTATTCCCTAATTCGCAACTTATTCCTAAGTGCACAAAACATTGTGTTTTCACAGGTAAGTGCAACCTTTGCGCTTCCCGTCCCATTTTTTCTATTCCCTTATTCGCAACTTAGTCCAAACTGCAAAAAACATTGTGTTTTCACAGGTAAATGCTGCATGCGTCTCTCGTCCCATTTTTTCCTACTCCCTAATTCACAACTTATTCCAACATAAGCAAAACATTGTGTTTTCACAGGTAGATGTGCATGTCTCTCTCGTCCCATTTTTTCCTATTCCCTAATTCACGACTTATTCATTTGACGTGGCCCTGCCAATGGATTTTGCATCTTGAACAGCATGAGACAGCTCTTAATTAAAAAAGGAAATATGTTTCTCTTAAAAAGAAGCAGCACGTCACAAAGGACATAATCCATTGGCAGGGCCACGTCAAATGAATAAGTCGTGAATTAGGGAATAGGAAAAAATGGGACGAGAGAGACATGCACATCTACCTGTGAAAACACAATGTTTTGCGCATGTTGGAATAAGTTGTGAATTAGGGAATAGGAAAAAATGGGACGAGAGACACATGCAGCATTTACCTGTGAAAACACAATGTTTTTTTGCAGTTTGGAATAAGTTGCGAATTAGGGAATAGAAAAAAATGGGACGGGAAGCACAAAGGTTGCATTTACCTGTGAAAACACAATGTTTTTTGCAGTTTGGAACAAGTTGCGAATTAGGGAATAGGAAAAAATGGGACGAGAGACACATGCAGCATTTACCTGTGAAAACACAATGTTTTTTTGCAGTTTGGAATAAGATCAGCAGGCATGCACATTGATGTTTCCACAACAGAGTTTGGAGACCAACAGGATGGAAACATCAGAAAACCAGACAGTAGATGGACAAAATATTCAAACCCTGCAGCACGCAATATGTTGAACCCCCGCACCCCCAAATCTCAATGTTTCATCGCGCGCGTTAGCAAAAGTGATGTTAGGGGTTTGATTTTTTCGTCCATTGGGGCTAACGCATTTCAGGTTACAATAACATTGAACTTTGGGGGCGAAGGGGTTGTACAGGATAGAAGGGGTTTGAATATTTCGTCCACCTACGGTACCAACTCGTTGGTACTGTCTCGCTCTCTGATGTTTTCACATCTTTTGGTCTCCAAACTCTGTTGTGGAAACATCAATGTGCATGCTGCTGATCTTATTCCAAACTGCGCAAAACATTGGCTTTTCACAAGTAAATGCCTCCTGTCTGTCTCCCGTCCCATTTTTTTTCTATTCCCTAATTCGCAACTTATTCCTAAGTGCACAAAACATTGTGTTTTCACAGGTAAGTGCAACTTTTGTGCCTCCCGTCCCATTTTTTTCTATTCCCTAATTCGCAACTTATTCCAAACTGCAAAAAACATTGTGTTTTCACAGGTAAATGCTGCATGTGTCTCTCGTCCCATTTTCCCCTATTCCCTAATTCACAACTTATTTCAACATGCGCAAAACATTGTGTTTTCACAGGTAGATGTGCATGCCTCTCTTGTCCCATTTTTTCCTATTCCCTAATTCACGACTTATTCGTTTGACGTGGCCCTGCCAATGGATTATGTCATTTGTGACGTGCTGCTTCTTTTTAAGAGAAAAATATTTCCTTTTTTACTTAGGAGCTGTCTCATGCTGTTCAAGTTGCAAAATCCATTGGCAGGGCCACGTCAAACGAATAAGTCGTGAATTAGGGAATAGGAAAAAATGGGACGAGAGAGGCATGCAGTGAAAACACAATGTTTTGCGCATGTTGAAATAAGTTGTGAATTAGGGAATAGGGAAAAATGGGACGAGAGACACATGCAGCATTTACCTGTGAAAACACAATGTTTTTTGCAGTTTGGAATAAGTTGCGAATTAGGGAATAGAAAAAAATGGGACGGGAAGCACAAAGGTTGCACTTGCCTGTGAAAACACAATGTTTTGTGCACTTTAGGAATAAGTTGCGAATTAGGGAATAGAAAAAAATGGGACGGGAGACAGACAGGAGGCATTTACTTGTGAAAAGCCAATGTTTTGCGCAGTTTGGAATAAGATCAGCAGCATGCACATTGATGTTTCCACAACAGAGTTTGAAGACCAAAAGATGTGAAAACATCAGAGAACCAGACAGTAGATGGACAAAATATTCAAACCCTGCAGCACGCAATATGTTGAACCCCCGCACCCCCAAATCTCAATGTTTCATCGCGCGCGTTAGCAAAAGTGATGTTAGGGGTTTGATTTTTTTCGTCCATTGGGGCTAACGCATTTCAGGTTACAATAACATTGAACTTTGGGGGCGAAGGGGTTGTACAGGATAGAAGGGGTTTGAATATTTCGTCCATCTACGGTACCAACTCGGGTGTGCGGCATGCCGCACACCCCAGTTGGTACTGTCTCGCTCTCTGATGTTTTCACATCTTTTGGTCTCCAAACTCTGTTGTGGAAACATCAATGTGCATGCTGCTGATCTTATTCCAAACTGCGCAAAACATTGGCTTTTCACAAGTAAATGCCTCCTGTCTGTCTCCCGTCCCATTTTTTTCTATTCCCTAATTCGCAACTTATTCCTAAGTGCACAAAACATTGTGTTTTCAAAGGTAAGTGCAACCTTTGTGCCTCCCGTCCCATTTTTTTCTATTCCCTAATTCGCAACTTATTCCAAACTGCAAAAAACATTGTGTTTTCACAGGTAAATGCTGCATGTGTCTCTCGTCCCATTTTTCCCTATTCCCTAATTCACAACTTATTTCAACATGCGCAAAACATTGTGTTTTCACAGGTAGATGTGCATGCCTCTCTTGTCCCATTTTTTCCTATTCCCTAATTCACGACTTATTCGTTTGACGTGGCCCTGCCAATGGATTATGTCATTTGTGACGTGCTGCTTCTTTTTAAGAGAAAAATATTTCCTTTTTTACTTAGGAGCTGTCTCATGCTGTTCAAGTTGCAAAATCCATTGGCAGGGCCACGTCAAACGAATAAGTCGTGAATTAGGGAATAGGAAAAAATGGGACGAGAGAGGCATGCACATCTACCTGTGAAAACACAATGTTTTGCGCATGTTGAAATAAGTTGTGAATTAGGGAATAGGGAAAAATGGGACGAGAGACACATGCAGCATTTACCTGTGAAAACACAATGTTTTTTGCAGTTTGGAATAAGTTGCGAATTAGGGAATAGAAAAAAATGGGACGGGAGGCACAAAGGTTGCACTTACCTGTGAAAACACGATGTTTTGTGCACTTAGGAATAAGTTGCGAATTAGGGAATAGAAAAAAATGGGACGGGAGACAGACAGGAGGCATTTACTTGTGAAAAGCCAATGTTTTGCGCAGTTTGGAATAAGATCAGCAGCATGCACATTGATGTTTCCACAACAGAGTTTGAAGACCAAAAGATGTGAAAACATCAGAGAACCAGACAGTAGATGGACAAAATATTCAAACCCTGCAGCACGCAATATGTTGAACCCCCGCACCCCCAAATCTCAATGTTTCATCGCGCGCGTTAGCAAAAGTGATGTTAGGGGTTTGATTTTTTTCGTCCATTGGGGCTAACGCATTTCAGGTTACAATAACATTGAACTTTGGGGGCGAAGGGGTTGTACAGGATAGAAGGGGTTTGAATATTTCGTCCATCTACGGTACCAACTCGGGTGTGCGGCATGCCGCACACCCCAGTTGGTACTGTCTCGCTCTCTGATGTTTTCACATCTTTTGGTCTCCAAACTCTGTTGTGGAAACATCAATGTGCATGCTGCTGATCTTATTCCAAACTGCGCAAAACATTGGCTTTTCACAAGTAAATGCATCCTGTCTGTCTCCCGTCCCATTTTTTTCTATTCCCTAATTCGCAACTTATTCCTAAGTGCACAAAACATTGTGTTTTCACAGGTAAGTGCAACCTTTGTGCCTCCCGTCCCATTTTTTTCTATTCCCTAATTCGCAACTTATTCCAAACTGCAAAAAACATTGTGTTTTCACAGGTAAATGCTGCATGTGTCTCTCGTCCCATTTTTCCCCATTCCCTAATTCACAACTTATTTCAACATGCGCAAAACATTGTGTTTTCACAGGTAGATGTGCATGCCTCTCTTGTCCCATTTTTTCCTATTCCCTAATTCACGACTTATTCGTTTGACGTGGCCCTGCCAATGGATTATGTCATTTGTGACGTGCTGCTTCTTTTTAAGAGAAAAATATTTCCTTTTTTACTTAGGAGCTGTCTCATGCTGTTCAAGTTGCAAAATCCATTGGCAGGGCCACGTCAAACGAATAAGTCGTGAATTAGGGAATAGGAAAAAATGGGACGAGAGAGGCATGCAGTGAAAACACAATGTTTTGCGCATGTTGAAATAAGTTGTGAATTAGGGAATAGGGAAAAATGGGACGAGAGACACATGCAGCATTTACCTGTGAAAACACAATGTTTTTTGCAGTTTGGAATAAGTTGCGAATTAAGGAAGAGAAAAAATGGGACGGGAAGCACAAAGGTTGCACTTACCTGTGAAAACACAATGTTTTGTGCACTTAGGAATAAGTTGCGAATTAGGGAATAGAAAAAAATTGGACGGGAGACAGACAGGAGGCATTTACTTGTGAAAAGCCAATGTTTTGCGCAGTTTGGAAGAAGATCAGCAGCATGCACATTGATGTTTCCACAACAGAGTTTGGAGACCAATAGATGTGAAAACATCAGAGAACGAGACAGTAGATGAACAAAATATTCAAACCCTGCAGCACGCACTATGGTGAACCCCCGCACCCCCAAAATCTCAATGTTTCAGCGCGCGTGTTAGCAAAAGTGATGTTAGGGGTTTGATTTTTTTTCGTCCATTGGGGCTAACGCACTTCAGGTTACAATAACATTGAACTTTGGGGGCGAGGGGGTTGTACCGGATAGAAGGGGTTTGAATATTTCGTCCATCCGCACACCCCAGTACCGTCTCGCTCTCTGATGTTTTCACATCTTTTGGTCTCCAAACTCTGTTGTGGAAACATCAATGTGCATGCTGCTGATCTTCTTCCAAACTGAGCAAGGCATTGGCTTTTCACAAGTAAATGCCTACTGTCTGTCTCCCGTCCCATTTTTTTCTATTCCCTAATTCGCAACTTATTCCTAAGTGCACAAAACATTGTGTTTTCACAGGTAAGTGCAACCTTTGTGCTTCCCGTCCCATTTTTTCTATTCCCTAATTCGCAACTTATTCCAAACTGCAAAAAACATTGTGTTCTCACGGGTAAATGCTGCATGTGTCTCTCGTCCCATTTTTTCCTATTCCCTAATTCACAACTTATTCCAACATGCGCAAAACATTGTGTTTTCACAGGTAGATGTGCATGTCTCTCTCGTCCCATATTTTCCTATTCCCTAATTCACGACTAATTCGTTTGACGTGGCCCTGCCAATGGATTATGTCATTTGTGACGTGCTGCTTCTTCTTAAGAGAAAAATATTTCCTTTTTTTAATTAGGAGCTGTCTCATGCTGTTCAAGTTGCAAAATCCATTGGCAGGGCCACGTCAAACGAATTAGTCGTGAATTAGGGAATAGGAAAATATGGGACGAGAGAGACATGCACATCTACCTGTGAAAACACAATGTTTTGCGCATGTTGGAATAAGTTTTGAATTAGGGAATAGGAAAAAATGGGACGAGAGACACATGCAGCATTTACCTGTGAAAACACAATGTTTTTTGCAGTTTGGAATAAGTTGCGAATTAGGGAATAGAAAAAAATGGGACGGGAAGCACAAAGGTTGCACTTGCCTGTGAAAACACAATGTTTTGTGCACTTTTGGAATAAGTTGCGAATTAGGGAATAGAAAAAATGGGACGGGAGACAGACAGAAGGCATTTACTTGTGAAAAGCCAATGTTTTGCGCAGTTTGGAATAAGATCAGCAGCATGCAGAGTGATGTTTCCACAACAGAGTTTGGAGACCAAAAGATGTGAAAAAATCAGAGAGCGAGACAGTAGATGGACAAAATATTCAAACCCTGCAGCACGCACTATGTTGAACCCCCGCACACCCCAAATCTCAATGTTTCAGCGCGCGTGTTAGCAAGAGTGATGTTAGGGGCTTGATTTTTTTCGTCCATTGGGGCTAATGCACTTCAGGCTACATTAACATTGAACTTTGGGGGCGAGGGGGTTGTACCGGATAGGAGGGGTTTGAATATTTCGTCCATCTACGGTACCAACTGGGGTGTGCGGCATGCCGCACACCCCAGTTGGTACTGCCTCGCTCTCTGATGTTTTCACATCTTTTGGTCTCCAAACTCTGTTGTGGAAACATCACTCTGCATGCTGCTGATCTTATTCCAAACTGCGCAAAACATTGGCTTTTCACAAGTAAATGCCTTCTGTCTGTCTCCCGTCCCATTTTTTCTATTCCCTAATTCGCAACTTATTCCTAAGTGCACAAAACATTGTGTTTTCACAGGTAAGTGCAACCTTTGTGCTTCCCGTCCCATTTTTTTCTATTCCCTAATTCGCAACTTATTCCAAACTGCAAAAAACATTGTGTTTTCACGGGTAAATGCTGCATGTGTATCTCGTCCCATTTTTTCCTATTCCCTAATTCACAACTTATTCCAACATGCGCAAAACATTGTGTTTTCACAGGTAGATGTGCATGTCTCTCTCGTCCCATTTTTTCCTATTCCCTAATTCACGACTTATTCGTTTGACGTGGCCCTGCCAATGGATTTTGCAACTTGAACAGCATGAGACAGCTCCTAATTAAAACAGGAAATATTTTTCTCTTAAAAAGAAGCAGCACGTCACAAATAACAAAATCCCATGGCAGGGCCACGTCAAACGAATAAGTCGTGAATTAGGGAATAGGAAAAAATGGGACGAGAGAGACATGCACATCTACCTGTGAAAACACAATGTTTTGCGCATGTTGGAATAAGTTGTGAATTAGGGAGTAGGAAAAATGGGACGAGAGACGCATGCAGCATTTACCTGTGAAAACACAATGTTTTTTGCAGTTTGGACTAAGCTGCGAATTAGGGAATAGAAAAAATGGGACGGGAAGCGCAAAGGTTGCACTTACCTGTGAAAACACAATGTTTTGTGCACTTAGGAATAAGTCGCGAATTAGGGAATAGAAAAAAATGGGACGGGAGACAGACAGGAGGCATTTACTTGTGAAAAGCCAATGTTTTGCGCAGTTTGGAAGAAGATCAGCAGCATGCACATTGATGTTTCCACAACAGAGTTTGGAGACCAAAAGATGTGAAAACATCAAAGAACGAGACAGTAGATGGACAAAATATTCAAACCCTTCTATCCGGTACAACCCCCTCGCCCCCAAAGTTCAATGTTATTGTAACCTGAAGTGTGTTAGCCCCAATGGACGAAAAAAATCAAACCCCTAACATCACTTTTGCTAACACGCGCGCTGAAACATTGAGATTTGGGGGTGCAAGGGTTCAACATAGTGCGTGCTGCAGGGTTTGAATATTTTGTCCATCTACTGTCTCGCTCTCTGATTTTTTCACATCTTTTGGTCTCCAAACTCTGTTGTGGAAACATCACTCTGCATGCTGCTGATCTTATTCCAAACTGCGCAAAACATTGGCTTTTCACAAGTAAATGCCTTCTGTCTGTCTCCCGTCCCATTTTTTCTATTCCCTAATTCGCAACTTATTCCTAAAGTGCACAAAACATTGTGTTTTCACAGGCAAGTGCAACCTTTGTGCTTCCCGTCCCATTTTTTTCTATTCCCTAATTCGCAACTTATTCCAAACTGCAAAAAACCTTGTGTTTTCACAGGTAAATGCTGCATGTGTCTCTCGTCCCATTTTTCCCTATTCCCTAATTCACAACTTATTCCAACATGCGCAAAACATTGTGTTTTCACAGGTAGATGTGCATGTCTCTCTCGTCCCATATTTTCCTATTCCCTAATTCACGACTAATTCGTTTGACGTGGCCCTGCCAATGGATTGTGTCATTTGTGACGTGCTGCTTCTTCTTAAGAGAAAAATATTTCCTTTTTTTAATTAGGAGCTGTCTCATGCTGTTCAAGTTGCAAAATCCATTGGCAGGGCCACGTCAAACGAATTAGTCGTGAATTAGGGAATAGGAAAATATGGGACGAGAGAGACATGCACATCTACCTGTGAAAACACAATGTTTTGCGCATGTTGGAATAAGTTGTGAATTAGGGAATAGGAAAAAATGGGACGAGAGACACATGCAGCATTTACCTGTGAAAACACAAGGTTTTTTGCAGTTTGGAATAAGTTGCGAATTAGGGAATAGAAAAAAATGGGACGGGAAGCACAAAGGTTGCACTTGCCTGTGAAAACACAATGTTTTGTGCACTTTAGGAATAAGTTGCGAATTAGGGAATAGAAAAAATGGGACGGGAGACAGACAGAAGGCATTTACTTGTGAAAAGCCAATGTTTTGCGCAGTTTGGAATAAGATCAGCAGCATGCAGAGTGATGTTTCCACAACAGAGTTTGGAGACCAAAAGATGTGAAAAATCAGAGAGCGAGACAGTAGATGGACAAAATATTCAAACCCTGCAGCACGCACTATGTTGAACCCCCGCACACCCCAAATCTCAATGTTTCAGCGCGCGTGTTAGCAAGAGTGATGTTAGGGGTTTGATTTTTTTCGTCCATTGGGGCTAATGCACTTCAGGCTACATTAACATTGAACTTTGGGGGCGAGGGGGTTGTACTGGATAGGAGGGGTTTGAATATTTCGTCCATCTACGGTACCAACTGGGGTGTGCGGCATGCCGCACACCCCAGTTGGTACTGCCTCGCTCTCTGATGTTCTCACATCTTTTGGTCTCCAAACTCTGTTGTGGAAACATCACTCTGCATGCTGCTGATCTTATTCCAAACTGCGCAAAACATTGGCTTTTCACAAGTAAATGCCTTCTGTCTGTCTCCCGTCCCATTTTTTTCTATTCCCTAATTCGCAACTTATTCCTAAAGTGCACAAAACATTGTGTTTTCACAGGCAAGTGCAACCTTTGTGCTTCCCGTCCCATTTTTTTCTATTCCCTAATTCGCAACTGATTCCAAACTGCAAAAAACCTTGTGTTTTCACAGGTAAATGCTGCATGTGTCTCTCGTCCCATTTTTTCCTATTCCCTAATTCACAACTTATTCCAACATGCGCAAAACATTGTGTTTTCACAGGTAGATGTGCATGTCTCTCTCGTCCCATTTTTTCTATTCCCTAATTCACGACTTATTCGTTTGACGTGGCACTGCCAATGGATTATGTCATTTGTGACGTGCTGCTTCTTTTTAAGAGAAACATATTTCCTTTTTTAATTAGGAGCTGTCTCATGCTGTTCAAGTTGCAAAATCCATTGGCAGGGCCACGTCAAACGAATAAGTCGTGAATTAGGGAATAGGAAAAAATGGGACGAGAGAGACATGCACATCTACCTGTGAAAACACAATGTTTTGCGCATGTTGGAATAAGTTGTGAATTAGGGAATAGGAAAAAATGGGACGAGAGACACATGCAGCATTTACCCGTGAAAACACAATGTTTTTTGCAGTTTGGAATAAGTTGCGAATTAGGGAATAGAAAAAAATGGGACGGGAAGCACAAAGGTTGCACTTACCTGTGAAAACACAATGTTTTGTGCACTTAGGAATAAGTTGCGAATTAGGGAATAGAAAAAAATGGGACGGGAGACAGACAGGAGGCATTTACTTGTGAAAAGCCAATGTTTTGCGCAGTTTGGAAGAAGATCGGCAGCATGCGCATTGATGTTTCCACAACAGAGTTTGGAGACCAAAAGATGTGAAAACATCAGAGAACCAGACAGTAGATGGACAAAATATTCAAACCCTGCAGCACGCAATATGTTGAACCCCCGCACCCCCAAATCTCAATGTTTCATCGCGCGCGTTAGCAAAAGTGATGTTAGGGGTTTGATTTTTTTCGTCCATTGGGGCTAACGCATTTCAGGTTACAATAACATTGAACTTTGGGGGCGAAGGGGTTGTACAGGATAGAAGGGGTTTGAATATTTCGTCCATCTACGGTACCAACTGGGGTGTGCGGCATGCCGCACACCCCAGTTGGTACTGTCTCGCTCTCTGATGTTTTCACATCTTTTGGTCTCCAAACTCTGTTGTGGAAACATCAATGTGCATGCTGCTGATCTTATTCCAAACTGCGCAAAACATTGGCTTTTCACAAGTAAATGCCTCCTGTCTGTCTCCCGTCCCATTTTTTTCTATTCCCTAATTCGCAACTTATTCCTAAGTGCACAAAACATTGTGTTTTCACAGGCAAGTGCAACCTTTGTGCTTCCCGTCCCATTTTTTCTATTCCCTAATTCGCAACTTATTCCAAACTGCAAAAAACCTTGTGTTTTCACAGGTAAATGCTGCATGTGTCTCTCGTCCCATTTTTTCCTATTCCCTAATTCACAACTTATTCCAACATGCGCAAAACATTGTGTTTTCACAGGTAGATGTGCATGTCTCTCTCGTCCCATATTTTCCTATTCCCTAATTCACGACTAATTCGTTTGACGTGGCCCTGCCAATGGATTATGTCATTTGTGACGTGCTGCTTCTTCTTAAGAGAAAAATATTTCCTTTTTTTAATTAGGAGCTGTCTCATGCTGTTCAAGTTGCAAAATCCATTGGCAGGGCCACGTCAAACGAATAAGTCGTGAATTAGGGAATAGGAAAATATGGGACGAGAGAGACATGCACATCTACCTGTGAAAACACAATGTTTTGCGCATGTTGGAATAAGTTGTGAATTAGGGAATAGGAAAAAATGGGACGAGAGACACATGCAGCATTTACCTGTGAAAACACAAGGTTTTTTGCAGTTTGGAATAAGTTGCGAATTAGGGAATAGAAAAAATGGGACGGGAAGCACAAAGGTTGCACTTGCCTGTGAAAACACAATGTTTTGTGCACTTTAGGAATAAGTTGCGAATTAGGGAATAGAAAAAAATGGGACGGGAGACAGACAGAAGGCATTTACTTGTGAAAAGCCAATGTTTTGCGCAGTTTGGAATAAGATCAGCAGCATGCAGAGTGATGTTTCCACAACAGAGTTTGGAGACCAAAAGATGTGAAAAAATCAGAGAGCGAGACAGTAGATGGACAAAATATTCAAACCCTGCAGCACGCACTATGTTGAACCCCCGCACACCCCAAATCTCAATGTTTCAGCGCGCGTGTTAGCAAGAGTGATGTTAGGGGCTTGATTTTTTTCGTCCATTGGGGCTAATGCACTTCAGGCTACATTAACATTGAACTTTGGGGGCGAGGGGGTTGTACCGGATAGGAGGGGTTTGAATATTTCGTCCATCTACGGTACCAACTGGGGTGTGCGGCATGCCGCACACCCCAGTTGGTACTGCCTCGCTCTCTGATGTTTTCACATCTTTTGGTCTCCGAACTCTGTGGTGGAAACATCACTCTGCATGCTGCTGATCTTATTCCAAACTGCGCAAAACATTGGCTTTTCACAAGTAAATGCCTTCTGTCTGTCTCCCGTCCCATTTTTTTCTATTCCCTAATTCGCAACTTATTCCTAAAGTGCACAAAACATTGTGTTTTCACAGGTAAGTGCAACCTTTGTGCTTCCCGTCCCATTTTTTTCTATTCCCTAATTCGCAACTTATTCCAAACTGCAAAAAACATTGTGTTTTCACAGGTAAATGCTGCATGTGTCTCTCGTCCCATTTTTTCCTATTCCCTAATTCACAACTTATTCCAACATGCGCAAAACATTGTGTTTTCACAGGTAGATGTGCATGTCTCTCTCGTCCCATATTTTCCTATTCCCTAATTCACGACTAATTCGTTTGACGTGGCCCTGCCAATGGATTATGTCATTTGTGACGTGCTGCTTCTTCTTAAGAGAAAAATATTTCCTTTTTTAATTAGGAGCTGTCTCATGCTGTTCAAGTTGCAAAATCCATTGGCAGGGCCACGTCAAACGAATTAGTCGTGAATTAGGGAATAGGAAAATATGGGACGAGAGAGACATGCACATCTACCTGTGAAAACACAATGTTTTGCGCATGTTGGAATAAGTTGTGAATTAGGGAATAGGAAAAAATGGGACGAGAGACACATGCAGCATTTACCTGTGAAAACACAAGGTTTTTTGCAGTTTGGAATAAGTTGCGAATTAGGGAATAGAAAAAATGGGACGGGAAGCACAAAGGTTGCACTTACCTGTGAAAACACAATGTTTTGTGCACTTAGGAATAAGTTGCGAATTAGGGAATAGACAAAAATGGGACGGGAGACAGACAGGAGGCATTTACTTATGAAAAGCCAATGCCTGGCGCAGTTTGGAAGAAGATCAGCAGCACGCACATTGATGTTTCCACAACAGAGTTTGGAGACCAAAAGATGTGAAAACATCAGAGAGCGAGACAGTAGATGGACAAAATATTCAAACCCTGCAGCACGCACTATGTTGAACCCCCGCACACCCCAAATCTCAATGTTTCAGCGCGCGTGTTAGCAAGAGTGATGTTAGGGGTTTGATTTTTTCGTCCATTGGGGCTAATGCACTTCAGGCTACATTAACATTGAACTTTGGGGGCGAGGGGGTTGTACCGGATAGGAGGGGTTTGAATATTTCGTCCATCTACGGTAGCACTTCAGAGAATTCATGATAAGCTTCAATCACCCACTGAACTTCTCAAGTTGCATTTGAAGCATTATCACATGACCACTGAACAATTTAAGAGAAGAACATCGGCTCTGAAGTTGCCAAAAGAAATCTATGACAAATTTGATCAGATTACAAAATCATGTGACACATGTTCCACTGCCAAGATTGCACCATCGAGAGCTAAGGTTTCAGGAATCCGAAGTGAAGTCTTTGGTGAACTTACCTTCATTGATCATGGAGAAGTTCCGATCAATCAACAGTCAAAACTTCAATTCCTACTTATGTATGATGGTGCAACCTCCTTGACTACTGCTTTTGTAGTTCAAAACAGATCTGATCCGGTGACGATTTCCCATCTTCAAGAATACTTTGAAACTTATCAGCTGAATCCAAAATACATTGTTGCCGATCAAGCTTTCATGGGCATAGAGATGGAGAGTTACTACAACCGGCACAGCATCAGGCCAATCTCTCTAGGACCAGGAACACCATGGCCAAATAGAGCTGAGGCAGCCATTCGCATGTTTAAGAAACAGGTCTCATTAATGCTAATTTCCTTGAAAGATGATCCATTGCTTGCCAACATTACTTATAAACAGTTGTTGAGACAAGCCTGCATTTCAAGGAACACCATGGTAACACTCGGTGGTGTCACTCCTATTGAATTAGCATTCGGTAGAAGACCTGCCGATCTTACGGCGATTGAGCTCATGAATCCAGCTCAGCTCACGACTGAGGCCCCTGCTCCTGAGAGACAGATTGAAGCACTAAGGTCACTGGCGATGCGAAAGTTTCTAGAGGCAAAACAATCAGATGACCTTCGAAGAGATATTGCGAGCAAACTTCAACTTAGTGATGGACCATTCTTTCCTGGAGATAAAGTTTACTATTGGACCGAAGACAAATCAAAAATCAAATCAGACGGTTCACATGGAGGAAAATGGATAAAAGGAAAGTTGGTTTCCGTAGATGGCAGTATGGTTGGAGTTGATTTAGGAACCAGAATCGTGAAGGTCAATATCAGTAAAATAAGAAAGGACCATAATCCTATTGAGGATACAGACATTCCTTTAGAACCAATTGCACTTGCCAGTGCCGACTTTTCGGCCAAAGCTGCCGCCGGTGCCGAATCTTCGGCCAAGGGCGCCTGTACAGCAGTGAAGTCCACTTGCCGCTCAGATGACCATGCAAATAACATCATAGAACACGATGCCATTCAGACAGGTCCTGAAGGTATTACATATGGTTGTTATACATGGGAGCCAGCTATGACCGGAAAATTAGATTTCCTTGAGCTGTTTAGCGGCTCCGCCAAGCTTAGTCAAGCGGCAGCAATGCAAGGACTTCGAGTCGGCGCTCCAATAGACCTCCGCACAGGTTACGACTTGCTCACTGCCGAAGGCCGGCGAAAGGCAATGGAAGTCATTGAGCGACAACAGCCAAAAATCATCCACATGGCACCTGTTTGTGGACCATGGAGTCAAATGCAGAATATTAATGATCCTGCTGATACTTATCAAAAAAGGAAAAAGTATCTTCCCATGGTAGAATTTTGTGCAAGAGTCGCTCTTTATCAGATTGAACATGGCAGATTTTTCATCATTGAAAATCCTGCGACTTCCAAGATTTGGTTTACCAAACACTTTCAGCGCCTTCTCATGAAGCATACCGTAACCTATGGAACATTAGATATGTGCGCATTTGGTATGAGAGACCCAAATGGATACTACTATTACAAACCAACATCTTTACTTCACAACTTTCCTGAGGGAGTCTTGAATCCAGTTTTCAAGAGATGTAATAGTAAGTCCATAAATGATCCAAAACATTATCATCAACCATTGGAAGGTAGTGCACCAGGATATGGATCAAGAACGAAGTTGGCACAAGTTTATCCATACCGATTTTGCAGTACTTTGATCAGATGCATCCTTCCATTAGGAAATTCACGGGCTCTCTATCCATCGCAGCTGTCACTTGCAGTAGACCTACTGGAAGACTTGAATCTCGATGAACTGCGAGGAGTGCAAAATCAGCTTGCCGCTCTTACGGCATCCGAGCATCCGGTGTTGGCAACTGACTTGTACGAACAGGGTCTTCCAGTACGTGACTATTACACGAAACGCCTGCTCAACCGCATTAATGCTCTACCCGCTGGTAATGTTTATCATCCTGTTCAGATCGAAGCACAACAAGATGTTTCACATGTCAGACAGATGTATCTAAGTACGTCCATGTTTGACAACGCGATCATTTTTCGTGGTAGTTTTCAGTCATTGCGAGTTGAATACCGCCACACACACGGCGTACTCTTACTTTGGAAGAAGAAAGATGCGTCTCATGTTTTTCTGCGCGTACATCCTAGAGATATGTCGCAGTTGATTGCTAGCCACTGGTCAGCAATATTGTTTTGGAACAATGATGGAAGTATCCCTACAGATAATACAGGTGACATTCCTGAACAAAACACCAACATCGACCCTCCACCGGGTCTTCCACCTCAGCAGAACAACGGCCAAGATGATGAACATCCGCCTGAACATCTTAACACACCACCTTCATCACCACAACTTCCAGATGTTCCTATGCCTGACGAACCACACACGCCGCATCCCGGCTTTCCTCCTGATGATGATCAGTTTCACACACCATTTCATTCACCACCTAGACCAAGTGATGATATGCCTGACGATGAGATGCATTCACCACAAGATGATCCACCAGATTTGCCACCTCATCCATCATCACCACCTGATCATCCACAACCACCATTTCCTGGAGCCACTGGCATCCCTGTTGCTCCAGATACAATTATTGTGCCCAATACGATCATACCACCAAACATTGACGACACACCAATGACACAGAGCACAAAGCGTCCACCAGGTGATCCACCGATACCACCTGCAACTAAGGCTCGACCATCTAGACGAATGCCTCCTGCGTCTTCAACCCAATTTCAGCCTAGTAACCATTTGGGGGGTGATACACAGCCATCAGTCACACCAAACGCGACCACACAACCCGCTGTAGTCGCTCCAAGCACTTCGAAACAGAAGAAACCCAAGCATGATCCTGTGCCTGATGACTTTTATGATGACGAGCCTGATCCAGATGCCGCACCATCCGGACACAATGGACCGCCGATACTTCCGCTAGACGGAGACGAACCTTTTAATCCATCGCCAATGCCAGAGAATGATCCTCAACCAGACACTCAAGATCAGCAAGAGCAACAAGAAGAAGAAGAAGAGGAACCAGAAGAGGACACAGATGATACAATTCCTTATGGTTCAACTGATACAGATGAGACTCTTGACTATAATGATCTTGTTATTGATGATTCAAAATGGTGTTTCCTGTCACAGGAACAAAAATTGTGCAGTAATACTGCTTCATTCTCTGTGCCCAGATTGATTGATGGTTCGCCAGTAGCTCTGAGCAGTGTTGAATCTTCCAATTCTATTGGTATGTCTTATTCCGTTGTCTCGGAGAGACAGCGCACCAGATGCCGTAAGACTAGATCTGATATCATTGAAGAATATCACGGCATTAATGAAGAAGACAAGGCTTTTATGACATTGTACTCCATGACAGACAAATTTTCTTATCTTGTTGGCAAGAAGAGAAAGGAAGCCACTCAACAAGAGAAGAGACAACTTGCCAAACAGTTTTTAGATGCAAAGAAGGCTGAATGCCAATCATGGATTGATAATGAAGTTTTTGATCTTGTTGACATGAGAAAGACCAGAGTTCGGAATTTCGTTGCCGGAAGATGGGTTCTTACCGTAAAGAAAGACAAAGACGGTAATTTCCAGAAATGTAAGGCAAGATGGGTCCTCAAGGGTTTTCAAGACAAACAGAAGAACACCCAGCAAACTGATAGTCCAGCAGCATCACGTGCAGGTTTCCGATGTGCAACACAGCTGGCTGCGAACTATCACTGGGACTTGTACCATATGGACCTAAAGACCGCTTTCCTCCAAGGTGAAGCCTATGATGAAACTAGAGACATTATTTGTCAGATTCCACCTGAGTATGGTTATCCACCTTACATTGGTGCTAGGCTTAAGAAACCTGGTTACGGTCTTAATGATGCGCCACGCCGTTGGTGGCAGATCATTGATAAAGCCTTACTTGACTGCGGACTTGTTCCCACACGCGCAGACAGATGCACTTATGTTCTGTATGACAGCACTTCTAAGACAAGGACCTACCAACCACCTCGTAGTGTAACCACCGAACAGGTAACTATTTCGGAAGCAATTGACCATCTTATGGATCCGGTAGCCCGAAACAATGCTCAGGGACGCCGACCGCATGGTTTTATTTGTCTTCATGTCGATGACCTGTTCATGGCAGGTGACAAGGTGTTTGAGTCCAAGGTCTTGTCCAGTCTGCGTAAGAACTTTGCTGTCGGTTCAGAAGATAAAAATGACATTATGTTTGTAGGACAACGCATCAAATGGAAGACTCATGACAAGTATGGACCATACATTTCTGTTGACCAGAAACTTGCTGTCGATGCAGTTGAAGAAGTCAAGATTGATAAGTCCTTGAAGGATAACATCCAGTGCAATCCTCAACTTCACACCGCTTATCGATCAGTTCTTGGACAGCTTAATTGGTTACAGAGTAGGACACAGGTCCACATCTGTTACAAGTTTTCGCGTTGTGCCTCAGCCGCTGCTAGTCCGACTATAGGTGATGTCAGGGAAATCAACAAGGTTGTTCGAACCCTCAAGAGTCAGTATGTGGATGGTAGATTCTGGCCTCTGAAGGGTTCTCAGAGTATCCTTGGCATGCCTGATGCATCCTACCGTAACAACAGTGATAAGTCCAGTCAGCGTGCTCATGTCATTTTCCTAGCCGAAGACCGCAATTTGCCTTCCAAGGGAACATACCGCAATTCCGGTTACGACACGCGAACACACCGTATAGACGGTTCCAACTCAGCAACTCGTGGATCGATTATTGACTATGAGAGTCATAAGATAACCACTACAACACAATCCACAACTGTTGCCGAATTGAATGCCTTAATGAAATGTTTTGGAACCTGTTTGTTCTTGCGTGCACTTTGGGCCGACATCAGTGGTGAGATCGTCCCCATACACATCCGAACAGACGCAAACAATTTAGTCACCACAGCTCAGACAACACACCTACCTGAACAGAAGGAGACCCATCATTTAATACAAATGTTAAGACATGAAAGTAACACCGGACACTTGGATGACTTGAGCCACATTGCAAGTGAATACTGTCTGGCTGATCCACTTACTAAATCAACAGCAAAACCAGACCAGTTAGTGTCATCCATCACCACTGGCAAACTTGAGAACGTTGATACTCACCCGCCATTCCGGTCGTTACTCAAACATAAGGCATTTTTAACTACTTGGGTCATTGAAACGTTGTCAGAGCCGCACAATGTGTTAACATTTTTCAATGAAGATATTTCTGATTATGTGTTTGCCATGCTATACTTCGAGGAGTAAATTTTCGTCTCAAGAAAATTTGTGTCTGCAATCTCTCGGCTCACAGGGTTCTTATTGTTTTTCTTTTTCGCGACGCCCGGACTCACGTCCCTTGGCACTGTTCTTGAACCCGGAAGCCAATTCTTGGAGACACCTCGAAGATCTTGTTTGAAGATCGATTTCTCAAAGGTCGCATCAAAAGGGTGACCAACTCATTTCTCTTTTATGCCTCCAAAGTTCTCAAAGCATGGCCGCACAGATCATTCCGCATCTGCGGATTACACACCACGTGGCTTTCGCAGTCCTCGTGGCAACCGTCCACATCACACACCGCGTGGCGGTAATCCAGACAGAAGGCAAAATCGCGACACCCGGACTTACGAATCTCGTAGCAGGGTCATAGACGATGCATTCGGCGCGCCTCTTGACTCTGTGCAGTCGAACAGCCGCATTTTTGCTGAGTGCATTTCTCAGGTCCTCAGAAAGCAATCCGGTATCAAGACCAAGGAGGACCATGATTCCGCATTAGCGGACAGCAATTATGAGACCATGTCACGTCACTTGTCTTATATCTTTCGGCATACGAAGTTAATGCACCGTGACGGATCATTGTCCTTACATGAGCTTATTAGCCATCCTGGCACAGCCAGAAAAATTCGCGCTTTGTACCGTGAAGGACCAAATTTTTTGCAAGATTTTGACTCTAATGAGCTTTCAATGCAGGTCCGACAGAGAGAAAACACTGTTACTTTCCTTATGCCCCTGGCCCACGTAATCTGCGACTCGAACAAAGCCAGGGCCATGATCGGCTATGTAACCACCGAAGATTTCCAACCAGGCATTGTTCCGATACCGGACACGTGGTTTAAGCCGGCAGACTTCGATGATGAGGTCAACAGGGAAAGCCAAGCCGACCTGCTTGATGGTCTCGACATTGCGAGCATTTTTATCCGTTTTGAGAGTGGACATTCCACTGAGGTTGAAATTCAGCATTGCCCATTTAAGCCTGAAGTTTTCTCACTAAGGTACCTTGTCCATGGAGCGAACGAGAAAAATCTTGAATCCATCCGAAGACTAGGTTTGCTCCCAGGAGGCACCCGTGGTGGAAGGAACCATGTGCATTTCACTCTTGATTCTGCACTCAGTACGATCAGAGACGTATTACGTCCCGAATCAGACTGCATCCTAATTGCTAGACCTGGTGCCGTTGCCGGCCTTGGACCAGTGATCACTCACAACCGGTACGTTCTCACAGATCAGACCGTGCCTTTTAATCGTTTTTGCGGTGTTTGGTCCTTCGTTGATCGATCCTGGCTTGTTGCACCGGAACCGGGCGAGCTAAGGCGAATGAATGATTATACATCCAATATTGACCTTGCCATGCATGTCTGCCACCATCAACTTTACTGGGAGAAGAAGAATGAGAATGAACAAGATGGTTTCACATGGTCACGTTCCGAATATATGGAGTATGTGGCAGAAGAAATCGAGAAACTCCCAGTTGTAAAGAAGTTTTTGGAAAGTTTCCGTAGTGCCGATTCCGGTCCGGCCAGGCCTCTGCGAACAGAAGCAACTCCCAACGACCAAGAGCTTGGCCCACCTGAGACCGAGGCAGACAAGAGAGTAAAAACTCTCAAGGCAGAAATTTCCGAACGATTTAAGAAACATCTTGCCAAGGAGCGAAACAAGGAGCAGTCTTCCGCCTCGGAGAGTGAAGCTCCCAAAGGACCTGTTAAGGCCAAGCCTATGCCAAGGAAACCGAAGGATGCCGCCGCTGCGGCTAGCTCCGATCCAGCATCCGGCCAAGTTGATCCTGACGCTGAAGTTGATCTTCAAGCAGCATCTCCCTGGGGCGGCCGCCGACAGGTTGTCAAGACCAAAAGACGCCGTGAAATGAACGCTCAGGCAAAGGATTTGTTCCCCGATGCGGACGCCGCCCAAAAGTTTTTCACTAAGTTTAAAAAGGACACGGAAGAAATTCAATGGTTTCCTCGCCCTGCGGGTCCTCAATGCTGTAAGAATTTTGAAGAATGTGGATGTTCAGAGGCAATGTTCTGGTGCCACCCTTGTGGCTTTGCCTACTGCTTGGAATGCCGCACCTGCGGCTTGTCTTGCAAACATAATATTGTTAATTTTTCCTCAGAGTTGTCCTCCGACTTTATTCCAGACAGCATCGGCTCATCCAACTCACCTTTCGACATCGAAGAACTGGTTGATGCCGTACTGGCTGAGTCGTCGTATTTCGGCGCAACACGTCGAGAGCATGCTCAAAATCGCCAAGACAAATTCTCGGAACTGATCACGCATCTGCGTGAGGGCCGCTCAATTGGAAACACTTACCTTCAATCTTTTGCTCGTCATGGAATTGAAGATTTTGATTATACCGAATACATTTATGAAATGCCATTTGGATGTCGAATTCCGACTCTCCAGGAGCACTTTGTTGATGCCCAGGACCAGACGCCCCTTCCGATCTGGCGACCTGAGGCTTTCTTCAAGTACCCTGATGGCGGTGACCTTAAGTCAGAAGAGATTCTCCGTTTATTGGAACTCTTCAGATCGTGCCTTCTTGGTAAGAGAGCAATCCTCGGTGTTACCAAGCGCACTAAGGAGAACATCCATGAGTTTCAGAAGGACACGTATCAGCTTGGTATTTTGACTTTGAACCTTGGTCACATCAACCGTCTTCCGTATATCGGAGGTTGCGCCAAATTTCCAAAATGGGTACGAACTGACATTAACCACCGTGCATTGCCACATTTAGTGTTCCGTAATGCGGCCCATATTGTGTGCCTGTGCGAGGCGTCCGATGAGTACGGTGGCATTTCCGTCCATCGAGAACTAGCCGATGAGTACGGTATGATTGGAATGGTAGTGCATCCGCACATCCAGTCACAGTCCGTTGCAATTTTTATCCGTGGCTCACATGATACCGGCTCCTTTATTGAACTTTTGTGTCATCACCAAATTGAAACCTCTACCAAAGATGCACCCTTTTGGATTTTGCATGGTGCTATTTTTCGTGTTTGCCATGGCATGAACACGTCAGGAGAATTTGTTGATCCTTCCACTGGCGCTCGTGTTCCGAAACCGGACATCGAGAAAAATGCCGAATCTACGGTGTACCAGCACGATCGCCCACTTGCATCCTCACTCGATTTTCTTGATCACTCGATCTGTGAGATCGACGGAGATGACGACCTTGCCGTCTCCGGCGTGGAAGCTTGTGAAGTGAATCTTGGAGCCGACACTCATGACGTCCGACGTCTCATGTTAGCTGAATGCCGCATTGCGGTTTTTCATATCTCCTCATACGCATGGAGTAATGCCTATAAAGAAACGTGCCAGAAATGGCTCCAATTTGTCGCAAGCTGTATCGAACATCAGTGCGACTTTTTGTCCGGTGACGGGAATCTTTTCGCACAGCGAAGCTTTAAGGCAGACGATCACTCCGACTACCGGACATGTATTTTAATTGACATTTTGGAGCGTTTCCTTCAGCAGATTAATCTTCACCGCAGCCCGATAAACCGTATTACGTATAACGTAGTTTCATCGACCACTGCAGCCAATTACATCCGCAGTATGCGTGGAGATGATTCTGATTGTGACTCAATGCTTTTAATTTCTCTTTGTTACGGTAAGCAGATCGCTGTCACGGAAGCACGTGCAAAAGAAGAATCAGCCTCTGCCGATGGTTTTGCAGGATCTGCCTTCTCCGATGAAGTTATGCTGAACGATGTTGAACAGCTAAAACATTTGATGGCGTATGACCTTGGTCTGGCAGAAAAGGACTGTGCATGGCACTCACCTCTCCTTGCTTACGCCCAGTTGAAGGCATTGAAAAATATGCGCATCCGATCCAAGGAATCTGAAGATAAAAGACGTGAAAAATGGATGCAGCGAACTCAAGGATATCTCGAAAAACGAGAAGAGAGGAGAGATAGTGTTCCGCCGCTGCGGACTGACTCTCACAGAAATGTTGGGCGCACTCGAAGTCGATCGGTCAGCAGGACCAGAACATATCGACCCAGAGCTGAAACACCAGCACCGCCTCCGGCACCTGTGCGAGGTCCAGCAGCAAAGGCCAGACCAGTTGAACCTGTGAAATATAAAGCTGCACCGAGATCCTTGAAAGAACCACCAGCTCCGACGTCATCAGGATCTTCCTCTAGTGCTAGGCCGCCTGTAAAGGCTCCTCCAGTTCCGGCTCCCGGACGAACACTAGGTGCACAGCAGCCAAGAACGCCTCCTGATCCACCGGGACCGCCGAAGACTCCACCGCCGTGGAGAGAGAGATCACAGCAGGCTGAGCAGAGGCAAACGACCAGAAAAAGGCCGATCAACGTACCTGAACCGCCTGCGCCTCCATCCCGAATGTCGGGTACGCAATGGCTTGACCAAGGAACAGCTTCCAGCTCTTCCGGATACCGTAATTACAGTTACAGCTTTGATCAGCCGTCGCACTACAGAGTAAATCCCAACACCACTCAAGTAGAATATGTCCCAGGGTACCAGGTACCCAGACAGCGTTGGGTCCAGAAATACGACGGATCTTGGCTCGACATGATCCCTCAAACACCGGATCAGTCTATTTTCTTTCATCAGACAGGTGAACACCGTAGGCAAAACGAATTGAGTTTTTACGGTTACTATTTCACTATGGGCTTGTAGCCTCAGAAAAATTGCAATGTTCCGCATTTGCGGTCGCTTTCCACCAGTAGAGAATACCGCTTTCCAACAGCGGAGAGTAGCTTTTTGTACAGTTTTGTTTTTGTCTTCGGACCGTCTCACAGCAGATCACAGGCTGAGCGCTACCTGTGAAACAGACTTGCATGTTCCGACACGAAGAAAATTTGTCTGTTTGTGATTTATTTTGTTTTACGTGTCTTCACAATGCATTCATGCATGTTGACATGTACTCTTAATTCATATCTTTCATGCGCACTCCGCATGGCTCAAGACTAGCAGAATCTTGCGTAGAAAAGAAGTGTAGTCGCCGCTGCTTGACACAGGTGTTTGTACATTATCCAGGGCTCCCCTAATAGAGGGATAGCTAACTCACCCCCCCCCACCCCAACCCCAGCGTATGTCACGTAACGCTTCCAAGGAACGTTACATCACCCACCCCCCCCACCCCAACCCCAGCGTATGTCACGTAACGCTTCCAAGGAACGTTAACATCACCCCACCCCCCCACCCCAACCCCAGCGTATGTCACGTAACGCTTCCAAGGAACGTTAACATCACCCCACCCCCCCCCACCCCAACCCCAGCGTATGTCACGTAACGCTTCCAAGGAACGTTAACATCACCCCACCCCCCCACCCAAACCCCAGCGTATGTCACGTAACGCTTCCAAGAACGTTAAAATCACCCCACCCCACCCCAACCCCAGCGTATGTCACGTAACGTTCCAACGGAACGTTAACACGGGAACGTTCCCCACCCCCCCACCCCAAAGCGTATGTCACGTAACACGTTCACCCCACCCCCCCCAAAACCCAGCGGACCGCTTCCAAGGAACGTTACATCACCCACCCCCCCCCACCCCAACCCCAGCGTATGTCACGTAACGCTCCAAGGAAACGTTAACATCACCCCACCCCCCCCACCAGACAACCCACAACAAGTATGAACGCAGTAAAAAAACGTTAAAAAACTTCGCGTCTCTACGGGCGGCGTTAGCATATATATATATACACATATACATATATATATATTACCACAGAGGCCCCACATTGGCGGCACCGATTTTTCAACAAAACTACGGACCCAAAACTTGGTCCGCGAAGCCTCGATTTTTTTCCTCGTAGAACACCTACGCCCCGATTTCAATGTTGCCAACAACAGCCGGGCGATGCAAGCACAAGAATTCTGCTCCCAAACAAATCAAAAGAATACCTTCTAAACCCTTTTTTTTCCTCTGGTTTGGCCGATTAAGCTCAGTGGCTCGGTCCTGAAGGTGAAAATAAAATAGAAGCAAAAGCAGATAGTAAAATCTCGTGACCTGTACAACTAATTGCAGCAAAAAACAACAACCGACGAACCAGCGTTGGGTAGAAATGCATTTCCCCCGGTCAGAAATGCGTATCGACCCACGCAAAAAAAGAAAACAAGCAAAGACAACACAGAACCAAAAGCCAACAGAAAAGGGGCCGGAGCCCAACGCAACCAACACATCACTACCGCCAATAGCAGTGATGGGAGCAGCCAACGCTCACACCACTGCCAGAAACATCTATCAGCAAAAATTAGATTCACAAGGGAGGCCCCAACACTGTCTCCAAAAATCATATCAATTTCAGGTGCCAAAAACGAACCCAAAACTAGCCCCATGTACCTGCTTGTCTTGATCATTGCAATCTTTCCTTTTCTGTTATGTTGATGAAAGAGGTCCCGTTTTCCACAGCCTGCAATCGTGGCGCTTCGAGGCTCGGCGAGGCCTGGCCGAGGCCACGCCTCGGACGCAAAACGTATTGGCACAAGGACAAGCGAGGCTCACAGGGGCTTGAAACTGTGTAATACTATTGTTGAAGTCCCAGCAAGATCGATCCCAGAACAATTAAGGTCGCTACAGCAAAAGGTGATCCTGAAAAATGTTAATGAAATAGATCACAATGGCAAATAAACAGAACAAAACAGGAAGCAATGGACTACGTCCAATCCAGGGACGGAGACAAGATCGATCCAAAAAGAGAATTAGGGTCGCTGCGGTGAAAAGTGATCCAGAACAGATGTTAACTCACAAGATCACTGTAGCTAAAACAGGTAACAATGAATTTAGTTGGAAGGTGCAAGAGGGAGATCTGACAACGTCCAATCCAGGGACGGAGACGAGATCAACAAAACGAATCAAAAAGGGGGGATCTGACTACGTCCAATCCAGGGACAGGGACAGGACCGAAACTCAAAGAGAAAAAGTGGCACAAACACGAAACCAGACAAACAAAAAATCACAAAAAACCAGGGCCCTAGAAACTAAAAACAATTCACAGCAGTGCCCACAATACTGAGAGAGATGATCCAATCCAAGGATAATAACTCAAAGTATTGACCTCAAAGCTCACAACCGCGTGCCGAGGGGGATTCGAACCACAGCAATGACTCCCCAGAGTCGCAAAGCACCCCCCCCGTACCGATCAACTACAGCTACAGCTGGCACTCACTTCCACAACGTATGGATGTGGCTCCAAATGCTTGAAACGAGAGGGGCTTAGGCCAAAGGCTAAGGAGTGTTCCCATCACTGCGAGTGATCGCTGGTTTGTGTTTGTTGCGTTGAGCTTGTTTGTCGTGTTTCTCTTTGTTGCTTGGTGCGTCTGGTCATTGCGTGGGTCGATACAAGAGAGGTTGCAAGTCTTGAGATACCAAAAACGAACTCAAAACTGGCCCCTTGTACCTGCTGGTCTTGGGTCAACAATCTTCCCTTTCTGTTCTGTTGATGAAAGAGTTTCCGTGTTTCCAAAGCTACAATCGAGGCGCTTCAAGGCTCGGCGAGGCCTGGCCGAGACCACGCCTCGGACGCAAAACAACTGGCACAAAGACAAAGCGAGACTTACGGAGATCAAAATCCAAAAGATAATGACTTCGCATTATTAAAGGGATGGGTATGGCGAGAAATCAAATGACAAGAAGGTTCTTTCTGGGCTGCAAACTTCGGTGGGAGTCAAGAGGGGCAAGGAACTCCGCAGCAAGAAACACTTCAAGGAATCACCTGAGACGGATTCAAGCAGCAACCGATACGCACCCCGCTTGTAAAAGTTGAGCACCCTATAGGTGAATTTGACTTGCACATGTTGTCCTTATTATGGCATTCCTCATCTTGGTCAGTTTATGCATGGAATATCGGTGGACAACACTCCACTTGTTGTTGAAGAGATCTGTGCAATGGACCAGAAGTTTGGTCACAGTATTCAATTGTCTTTTGAACCTGTAGTTGAGGCATGTCTTTGAGTCTACAGTCTTTTACCGCACTTCAGAAGTGTCAGTGATCAATGTTGATCTGGAATGTGGTGTATTGACCAGTTCTACATCTTGTTCTGGATTCTACCTGAATCTGGTGCAGCTTATTGCTTTTGAGCTGAAGATACCTGCATTGGCTTGACATTGAGACTTCTTATCGTGTCTTTGGCTTAACCTTGGGATAGATGAAGATTTCCAGGCTTCCCAGTATTTCACGGCTGTCGGATTGGTATCTGGTCCCATTCGAGTCACTCTGAAAGTCATCATTCCGATTCCGTCTCAGGGTGGAATCACCCCAGAACAGTAAACAGTTGCCACGCTGTGTCTCCAGATGTTGCTGCGATTGCGACGCCGCCAGAGATGATGCGACTTGCCACTGGCGAACGCAGAGTCACTCTGGTGCACTGCCTGGAAGACCGGCTATGTGTGTGGAAACCTGACTCTCTGACAGAATTCAACTATCAGGTGGTTCTTATAGAAGGGCACCCCACATGGAGTGGGCGTGCCAAACACTCATATGGCCACTTGCTCTTCATTGACCTTGATGAAGGGGTCCATGAAGTTCAAAGATTACAAATCACCACCCCTCAGGTCATTCCACACGGGGTACGGTGCGAGGGATTGCTGCGAGTACTCTCATGGGTCAGCTTTGACCTTCCTGTGCACCTCAAGACGAGTCTAAGCACTCTGTTAGTAGCAGCTGGAGAGGGGAACACTGAGCTACGAACAGTACCCATTTTCGGCCGGGACATTCGGGATGGTCAGCCTGATACGGAAGCTGAACTACAAGCAGCTCTGATTGCGATGATTCCCACACCAGGAGGATCCCACGATGAGGGAGGGTTGCTGGTTCGCAACTTACTGGCGGAATTCCTGCGTGGTTTTTCATTAAGAACCCTCATCTTCCTACTGGACATGGTGCTTCCGCAACTAGACGCCTATCATGCGGGACGGCAGCTCCAACACCTTCAGCCCTGGGTCAGTGTAGAACTAGCTCAGCAGAAGAAGCGAGGACAAACTGGAACACGGTTGCAGGTCACCTACCAATATGAGGCGTACTGGAGAGGCACGGTTCCGTGGCTACGTTTTGGTGTAAGAAAACAACCCCAAAAAGAGGTTCCAGACATGCATGGAATATCCAAACAGGCGGAACCCCCCAAAATGTCATTGAATTTTCCTGCGGCACATGGTCACCGCACCTGGGGTGGCTTTGCCTGTCGGGCCATCTCTCGCAGCGACACGGTGCCACAATCAAAAACGGCAAAAGCAACAGCCAAACGCTGCAAGGCCAAAGGAAGCTGGAGGCGCTTGCCCAAAACTAAAAACTGCAATGCATGCATCAATCGCAACACGAAGCCGTGCGCCATTGCCAGAGCGGTCGCACGAGTCACTTGGCCCAATGAAGTTAGACAAATGTTTCCCAAAGATGTCACTGCGAAGCTCCAACTGGCAAAATTAGTTTCCACTGGGCTTGAAAGAAAGTGGACAGAATTGTCGGTCAACCGTCACCCCCACAGCACTGCCCGCGGGCGGCAATTCAATCCCACAGTAGCAGTCCTCCAAAACTGCAAACCATTGCTGCTTCTGCCGGAACCCGAAGACAATGCGGCAGGCGAAATTTCCTGCCAGGGCTGGGTCGCGCAAACCAAAGAAGCACGATGCCAACCACAGCAAGCACGGCACCGAAGCCAACCACGCCAACCAAGCACAAGCCAACCAAACCAGACAAGCCAACCAAGCCAGCCAAGCCAGCCAAGCCAACCAAGCCACCCAAGCCAAGCCAGCCAACCAGCCAACCAAGCCAACCAAGCCAACCAATCCAACCAAGCCAACCGAGGCAACCAAGGCAACCAAGCCAACCAAGGCAACCAAGCCAGCCAAGCCAACGAATCCAACCAAGCCAACCCAGCCAACCAAGGAGACCGAGGCACTCAAAGCAGCCAAGCCAACGAAGCCAACCAAGCCAACCAAGCCAGCCAACCCACCCAAGCCACCCAAGCCACCCAAGCCAAGCAAGGCAACCGAGCCAACCGAGCCAACCAAACCCATTCAGCGAACCAAGCCACCCAAGGCAACCAAGCCACCCAAGCCACCCAAGCCACCCAAGCCAAGCAAGGCAACCAAGCCAACCGAGCCAACCAAACCCATCCAGCGAACCAAGCCACCCAAGGCAACCAAGCCACCCAAGCCACCCAAGCCAACAAAGCCAAAGCCAACGCAGCCAAGCCAAGCCAACCAAGCCAACCAACAAGGCAAGCAAGCCAAGCAAGCCAACAAGCCGAGCAAGGCAAGCAAGGCAACCAAGGCAACCAAGCCAACCAAGGCAAACAAGCCAAAGAAGCCAATCCAGCCAAAGAAGCCAACCAAGGCGACCAAGCCGACCAAGCCAAACAAGCCAACCAAGCCAACCAAGCCACCCAAGGCAACCAAGACACCCAAGCCACCCAAGCCAACCAAGCCAAACAAGCCAACCAAGCCAAGCCAACCAAGCCAAGCCAACCAACCAAGCCAACCAAAGGAAGCAAGGCAAACAAGCCAATAAGCCGAGCAAGGCAAGCAAGGCAACCAAGCCAACCAAGCCAACCAAGCCAACCAAGCCAACCAAAGCAAACAAGCCATCCAGCCAAACAAGCCAACCAAGCAACCGAGCAACCAACCAACCAACCCACCAACCAACCAACCAACCACCCACCCACCCACGAACCAACCAACCAACCAACCAACCAACCAACCAACCAACCAGCCCAACCAACCAACCAACCCCAGCAACCCCACCCAGCCAAGGCACACAAAGAGCACCTCCACGACGAAGAGCAAGTCCACGGAAGAGCAGGTCCACGGAGAAGAACGTGTCCACGGAGAAGAGCATGCCGACGTAGAAGACAAGCGAGGTGCGGTGGGGCCTTCACAGGGATGGGTGAAGGCGAAGTGTTTAAATAAATCTCCCTTTGTGAATTAAATGAAAGTGTTGCTTGGAGCAATTTTATAGTGATAAACCTGGAGATGTTAACCCTCTGTTTGAAAATGCATCTAGAGAATCAGAGACGCAAGGGTATTTCAAGTGGACAATTGCTGTCACTCAGGTTGTTTATGAGCATCATTTTCTACAGAATAGCTGACACCAAGTCACTTGCGTAAAACTGTTTGTAGTTTGGGGGGTTACTTGGCCTTCTATAAAATCAGCGTCCCCAAGTATCATTCATTGACAGCTGACCTGCATACTCCAGTTGCTCTTGCTCGAGGTTTTCAGTGTCAACCTGTTTTCAACATGAAATCTCTATCGAGAATCGCTGACGCCAAGCTCCTCTATAAAAAGTGCAAACGTTGTTGACACTGGGTAGGTACCCCTAAACAAAGGAGGGCCCTAAAACACACCATGTTCCCAGGCTTACCTGTTGCGCTTTTGAAGCGGAAATTGCAAGGAGGATAAGTAAATCAGGATGCATGATAGCAGCCATTTGGAGTCACATATCTGCCAAGGCATTCTCATCACGCCAAAGAGGCGCAGAAACTGGGATATATATGGAATTTGCGTCAAGCCACGGGTCGGCTTCACGCGACCAAATATTGGTGCAGACAATCATGGGAATAGCATACGCAAAGATTTGATAAGCATGTTGCTGTGTCGGTGACTGTCCAAGCATGACCGGCGTGGAGCCGGCTTGAAAGAGCTGCCGGTTATTGAGCACCAGCTCTGGCTCACACTCGTCGAAGACGAGGCACTTGTGCAAAGTTCTGTCAAATCGCGTCAAATTGGGTTGCTGCACGTTTTGGCAGCTAACAACAAGCGTGGCAGCTGGTCCAAAGATGGACACAGCAAAGGACGTCTTCCCATATTGCGAAGGTCCATGCAAAACCAGGAAAGGAAATCTGGAGCGAGAGCCAAACCCATCAGTGTAAAGTTGCAGCCACTCTGTCACTGCGGGCAAGCAACGTGCCGGCTTTTGCAACTGGGACAAACGCACTTCCAGGACCTCTCGCATGGCTGCCTCGCGCCTCTGTTTCAGTTGCTCCTGCACAAAGGAAATCTCGGCAATGTGGTTCCGGATGCCTCGAACACGGCCCCGCAACAACTCCTCAATAGCAACCTCGTCAGACAGCTTGTAGAAACGCCACAAAGACATAATGGAGGTGGCTTCCACGAGAAAGTCTTGAAACCGCACATAGGTACTCTCACAGAAGACCGACCCAAACTTTGGAGCTTGCACATAATAATGGGCTGCATCGAGCTGCCGCTGCAATGCTTTGCCCCGCCCTTTGGTGCCACGTACATGTGGCAAGGCCCCACGAAACTCCCAAAGCTGCAAAGCCCCAAGGCGCAGAGGTTTCTCGAAATTCGACAGCGCCACATGAAAATGTACCAAATTCTGTTGCTTTGTTCTTTTCAAACTCAATTCCATCTTGCAGGAAAGCTGTGGCCAATTCTGGTTGCTTTTCAAAGTCAGTTCCGTCACAAACTCACGCCACAAGGCTTCGTAAAAGGCGGACTGTCGCACTGCAGCAACCAATTCATTGTGGGTGCCTTGCATCATGGCCAAAGCATCCACCTCTGGAGTGCCAGCTCCCCAGGAGCCATTGTAAGTCAAGAGAAAGCCATGCAGCCGTTCATCCGTCATCTGAGAAGTTGCACGACCTGCTGCAGATGAAGCGGTGCCCCCGCCACGCCTGCTAGCGCCACCAGATCTGTCACCAAACGTGCTCTCTGCTGGGAACGGCGGTGCTGGATGGCTGCTATCTGCCATGTGCAAAGAACCAGCCGGTTTTGTGATCAGATGGCTGCTCCTGCCACAACTCTTTGGCTCGCGCAAGGCCGTCAGTATAGCTGGTGGCTTTCAAATGGGGCATGCGGCGCAACAGGCGGACACACCATTGATCACGAAAGGCAGACTTTTGGCGACTTGTCAAAGTAGAAACCGCGCTGCTGGCGCCGGGTGGAAGCACCCAAGAGGAGACCTTGGTCGCCCAATCAATCGAGAGACGCCGCCGCCGGCTGGGAGGCGGCGATGCAGCTTGATCTTCGACAGGCAAAAGTGCCAACTGGCTATCACAGCTAGGCAGCACCACAGGTAACTCTGCAGCAACTTCGAACTCCAACATCAAAGCTTCTAAAGCGGCGTCCAAGTCTGTGCCATCATCATCGACTGCCATGATGCAACAGAAGAAACATGCAGAGGCCTTGGAACCTAATGTCAAGCAACAGGCGCACAGGCTGGCTCAAAGTGGCAGAGCCCGGGTGGAGAATCTACACATCGCAGCCTTCTAGTGGAAGGACACAGAAAAGTATCCAGAATGCGAAGACAGAGCGGCCAATACTAGCACACCTTTGCCAGAACCAAAATGGGCCGGTTGGTCCATGTGATTTGCAGAGGCTGACACTTCAGATTTGTGAGTGTGACTCTTCAAAATCCATGACTGTGGTATGGAATCACAATCGACACTGTGACATGTACATGGAGAGGAGGGATGTACAACATGTTTCGCACATAGAGGGACATGATAGTTGATGAATCAACAATCCTGTCGCCGCAAACGGCCAATGAAAAATGTTACGTCCGCCAAACTGTCGCGAACCCCACGGGTTTCTTTCGCGGGGCCCATGTTGGACAACAACGCCTCGTATGAAGATTCGTGCACCACCTGCCCAATTACGCCAGAGAAGCACGGATCACTTTTTGATAGGCTTTTGAAACAAGCAGCGAGCAGCACGGAAGCCCTTCGCAGGACAGATTCTGGCTGACTAGGTTTGTTTTTGGCATCGTTTACTGAAGAAAAAACGTTCGCAAAGGTGCCCAACATAACAGGAACGGTCTTCGGAAGGAAAACGCTGTCCAAGGACTTTGACATGGCTCACCACATGTGCACAACGCAGGCGCGGATGCCCGCGGATGCCCCCGCGGATGCGGGACGACCCCTTCAAAGGACCACCGCGGATGCCAAAAACCCCCAAAAAAAGGCCGCGGATTCATTTCCGGCGTTTGAGAAATACAAAGTAATAGAACGCAACCCGCCCTGCGGATGCCCAATGGGGTGTGTGGCACATTGTATGGGGGGGAGGGGGTTTTCTGGGCTTTGCTGCTGTCCCTCGGAGACGTCTTCGCGTTAAGGGGTTCTCTTCTTCCCTCTTTTGGCTGCCATGCCTTTTTCCAAACTTTGCCTTGCCACGCGTTGTGTTCCCAGTCGGTATGGCTTCTTCCACAGTAGCTCCTGCCACGCGTTGCCTTCCCATCACGGGTCCCGCCCTGCCACGGTCTAGGTTCCTCTACGGGTGGTTTCTTCCAAACCTGCGCCTGCCACGCGTTGATGTCATCAGAAATGGGTTCTTCCACAGTAGCTCCTGCCACGCGTTGCCTTCCCATCACGGGTCTGGCCCTGCCACGTTCTAGGTTCCTCTAAGGGTGGTTTCTTCGAAACCTCCGCCTGCCACGCGTTGATGTCATCAAAAATGGTTTCTTCCACAGTAGCTCCTGCCACGCGTTGCCTTCCCATCACGGGTCCCTCCTCCCAATCGCTGGCCCTGCCACGTTATAGGTTCCCCTAAGGGTGGTTTCTTCCAAACCTGCGCCTGCCACGCGTTGATGTCATCAAAAATGGGTTCTTCCACAGTAGCTCCTGCCACGCGTTGCCTTCCCATCCCGGGCCCCTCCTCCCAAACGCTGGCCCTGCCACGTTATAGGTTCCTCTAAGGGTGCTTTCTTCCAAACCTGCGCCTGCCACGCGTTGATGTCATCAAAAATGAGTTCTTCCACAGTAGTTCCTGCCACGCGTTGCCTTCCCATCCCGGGTCCCTCCTCCCAAACGCTGGCCCTGCCACGTTATAGGTTCCTCTAAGGGTGCTTTCTTCCAAACCTGCGCCTGCCACGCGTTGATGTCATCAAAAATGAGTTCTTCCACAGAAGTTCCTGCCACGCGTTGCCTTCCCATCACGGGTCCCTCCTCCCAAACGCTGGCCCTGCCACGTTATAGGTTCCTCTAAGGGTGCTTTCTTCGAAGTTTGCGCCTGCCATGCTTTTAGTTCCCATCAGGGGCGTCTCCTTGCCATATGCGCCTGCCACGCTTTGGTTCCGGCACGTGTTGCCGCTTCCCACGCGTTGATTCCTCAAAGGTGCCTTTTCTTCTACAAATTGGCTCTGCCACGTTGTAGCTTCCCATAAGGTTTGTTTTTTCGAAGCTTGCGCCCGCCACGTGCTCAGTTCCCTTCAGGGCCGTTTCCTTCGTGTGCCTGCCACGCGTTGGTTCCGCACAGGGCCTTTTTCTTCAAACATTGGCCCTGCCACGTTATGAGGTCCCATAAGGGGTGGTTCGTCCGAGCTTGCGCCCGCCACGAGGTCAGTTCCCATCAGGGGTGTGTTCTTCCAAGTTTGGCCTTGCCACGTGCGCCTGCCACGCGTTGCTTCCTCCGAGTGGTGTTTCGTTCCAAACAACATTGGCCCTGCCAGGGTTTGAGGCCCCATTACGGGTTGTTTTTTCCGAGCCTGCGCCTGCCACGTGCTGACTCCAGCTGGGGTTGGTCCTCCACAACTTGGCCCTCCATATGGGGTAGTTTCTTCCAGGTTTCTGCCTGCCACGCGTTGACCTCCCATCAGGGATGCTTCCTTCGGAAACTTGCCTGCGCCTGCCACGCGGCCTGCCACGCGTTGAGTTTCCATGCGGGGGTTGCCCCTTCCCACCCACGGGTTTCACAAGTCGGCTCCGCAAACCATGCAAAGAAGGTACACATCGAAAAACAGACACAAATGAAGCGGTCAATTCAGCTAACGTGACGAATTGTCGCGCACCAATCGGCTTCCCACCGTGCAAAACCACGCCATCAACTTACAATTGGCCGCATGGGGCCTGCAAAACCAAAATGAAACAAGGAGGGCCAGAGAACTCACAAGCAACACGGCGTACAGCACGCCTTTTTAACAAAGTCTTGCGCTATGGGCAGCTGTGCTCTGCACGAAATGGACGTAAGATCTTTACTGAAACATCGTTCGCACTGATGGTATCAGGGGCCACAACTCACCACAGCATTCTGTGCCAGCTACGCCCATTGGCCGCGTGGGGTCTTCAAAACCAAAATGAAATACATCTATATCGAGTGGTCTTTCTTGTTTTTCTGCTTTGTGGTTCTATGGTTTCTCGTTTTCATTGGGTTGATTGGTGTCATCCTTTCAAAAATACAGGTGCACCCAGCTCGGGCGGCCTCCGGTCATGGAATTTCTCCGTGTATCTGCAGCCCCAGCTACTTGAACATGTCCTGAGCTGATCTTGCACTGTTGCGCTGTCCCCGTGGCAATGGTTGGCTGCAACACTGGCAACCGGCACACAACACATCTTCTGACATTGGTGTTTCTCATACTCCAACAGGAAAAAAAAACCGTTTGCGCAGCTGATCTTGAACTGCCAAGCTGTCCCCTAGACCAGATTGATGGATTTCCACACAAACACGTCTAATCCAAGAAAAAATGAGGTCCAAAGAAACATCGCCCAGTGTTACAATCTGTTCACTTCTGAGCTGATTTTGAACTGCTGCGCTGTCACCCTAGAGATACCTGGCTCAAACACTGGCATGTGGTAGTAAAAAAAAAACTTTGCCCCATGCGAAATGACGGAACGTGCACATGTTTTGAAAACCCTGTTTTTGACCTTCCAACATGGAAATAACAACCGTGTCGTGCAGCTGATGTTGAACTGCCGAGTTGTACCCTGACAGATGCATGAACTGCCACCCAAACGCGTGCATCCGAAAAAAAACGTCTCTCCGTGTCACCATGTGTTCACGTCTGCGTTGAGTTTGAACTGCTGCGCTGTCACCTGCAGAAGCATGGCTGAAAGGCTGGCATGCGCTGTTCCACAAACACAACGCTGCCCCATGTGGAGTCACGGGAGGGTCACATGTTTCCAAAATGCTGTATCTGACCTTCCAACATGAAAATCGAAACCGTTTCGTGCAGCTCCTGTTCAACTGCACAACTGTCCCTGAAAGTTTTGTGCATGGCCGCACAAACGCGCCTAGTCTCCCGCAGTGATGGTGGGTCCCAGAAAAAAAAAAACGTCTCCCAGTGTTACAGTCCGTTCAGTCCTGAGCGGAGCGTCAACTGCTATGCCGTTACTCTAGCGATGGATGACTGAAACACAGGCATATGCCATTCAAACAAACATACCATGGCGCCATGCAGATCACATGTTTATAAACTCCTGGTTCTCACCTGCCAACATGAAAATAAAAACCGTCTATGACAGTGATCTTGAACTGCAGAGCTGTCCCGGTAATGATGCATGGATGCCACAGAAACACGCCTCGAATCCTACAACCAAGTCGGTACACAGAAAGCGTTTCCCAATGTTAGAGTCTGTCCACTTCAGAGTTGATCTTGAACTGCTGCGCTGTCACCCTTGAGACGGCTTGCTCAAACACAGGCAGGTGCTGCCGGAATTGTACCACATGCAGGTGCGGAACGTGTTGCACACTCCTTAGCTGATCTTGAACTGCAGAGCTGTCACCCTACAAATGGCTGGTTTACACCTTCGCATGTGGTGTGCAAACCAAAACAAGCTTGTTCCTTCCGGAGCAATGGAGTGTTTCTCACCCTACAACATGAACATGGAAAAATACCCCTTTTCATGACATGTCCCTTGAACTGCCCAGCCGGTCCGCCACAGCTAATTGACTTACTAGGAAAGCGGCAGTTAACCTGACTGGGCGGACGTTGCTTCTGACCTCAGGCACCCAGAAGTTACCCCATCCCAATGGCACACCGGGTTACCTCAGCCCATCCGCAAGTTACCCTAGGGACCAAATCCTATTGGGACACTAGCACCACACCATCGTTGGTCTGAGTCTGGCAAACAAAATATGTAAAATGTGTCCGTGCCATTGCGAACCACATATTTGATACCATCTCCTTTGGTGATAAAACCATGTTGAAAGTGGCCAACCGCCATTGGCACACACGCATTGACAGCAAAACAGCTGCCTTGAATCTTCCGCCTGTTTGAACAGTCAGAACAATCATCCTCCGCATGGAAAATTCAAACCTTGATGTTGAATTGCGGAGCTGTTTCCCCACAGGTTCACGGATTGCCACAGAAACATGTCTAGATCGGCCAAAAAGCTGGTCCCTAAAAACTCATTCCACTGTTCGAATCTGCTGCCAGAATCGCAACGGCGCAGATGCGGAACATGCTGCGCATTCCTTAGCTGATGTTGCAGTGCACTGCAGCGGGCACTCACATGAAAGTCACGATGCAGCAAGAGATTCAAACTCATACTTGGAAATCCCAGCATAAATCTGCCAGAGAATGGAAAGGAGGTCCAATACAAGGTCCACATACATCATGCTTGTACCACAAATGTGAAAATTAATGTCACCGACCCCGTGTGCAAGATCGCGCTTGGCGGTCATCTGAAGCACGTCCCAACAGCAGATGGAAGGAGGAACATGTCCAAAGATATTGGTTTGAACTCACGGCTTGCCATGGTCCAGCAAAGTGCATACAGGGTCACTTCGAAGAGGAAAGCAGCAGCTCAGCTGCAAAGCAGTTCCCAAAGCACTGCACCAGGCGTCCTGTGCAGTTTTCTGCAGCACTTGAAACGATCCCTCAAAAATAAAATGCCTTCTTACAGCAGCAAAACGATTTTCCGCGTTTTTTTGCCAGTGCAAGGTTGGCATGCTTGGACTTGTCACTGCTCCAGTCCATGCAGCCACAACGCAACAGTCGAAGTTTTCCGTTCAGGAACCAACGCTGCCGCGTAAGCAAGGTCGGGCATGCACCTGAAAACCGTCTTGCCTTTTCTCCCAGTGGTTTGGCAACGAAACCATGTGGAAACATACACTGGCTCCTCTACAAGGCTTTATGACCTGCCCATAGTATTATGTTTTTTTTACCTCGCATTCCAATGTTCTCTTTCCACAGGTTCTGCCAAATTCTAGCACCAGTCCGGTAGAGGAACCCGCCAATGGCTTACAAAGTAGTTTACTTTATGACCAACAATGCCGCAGCATGCACGCCTATAGTGGGCAAGAGGTTGTCTCGGCTACATGCTCGTTTCTTTCACAAGCAAGCCCATCCCTTTTAGAGATTCTGCTTTGCAGTTGCTCCGCAGTGAAGATTGGACCTAATCTTGCGCTGCTTCAGCAGCGGTGACCAACTTCCGCAAATCACTCAGACTCAACTGCTTTGCTGTCTTCACAAGTTTCTGCTGCTTTTTCAGTGCATTCTTCAAGTTCTGCCGATTGACCTCATGAATGCACAGGCAAGCCCTTCCCAAGGACCCGCAAGTAACAGGCTCACAGTTGCCAAAAAGTATCTGATGCCACGCCCCCAACTCGCCAAGTGGCACTGATTTCTTTGCGCAGCTCTTGTCGCTTGGCTTTCAAGGTATCGAGCTCTTCACGCAGAACCTGCCCTAAACTGGGCCCGGAAAAAGGGGTACAAAAATCAACGAAAACTCCGTCCACATACCAGAGCCCTGCCAGTATTGATACACATGCTGACCATAGCTAGTGGCATAGTTGTCAACTGCTATGTATGGACAGCAAGAGAAAAGCATATTCTGGATCTTGATATGTCTGGAGAGAGAGGAGCCTAAGCAATGATATAGACTTTGCGGCTCTAAGCAGGAAAGGGCGCACCTTTCCTCAGTCCAAGGCCGGCATGATTGGGTCTGTACAATGATCCAATCCATGCAGCCACAAAGCAACATTCGCAGATCTCCCTCGTGGGGAAACAATGCAGCTGCTTGGTGTAAGGTGGGCAAGGCAGTGGGAGCTGTCTTGCCTTCCCCCCAATTCAATTGGTGACGAAGGCGTTTGGACAAGTACAGCTGCTGCCCTAAAAGGCCTGTTTGCAAAAAAGCGTGGGGCCAATCTCTGTCAGAGATTGTTCTCCGCACTGACTCCTCCGTCTCCGCACTGACTCCTCCGTCACACGCAACCACTCCAACGTGGTCATGTTTCCATTCAGGAGCTCCCCTTTAGCTGTCACCCAACATTCAGCCATGGTTTTCCTCAACACAGCTAAAACACAAGTGTCAAGCGGCTGCAGGAACGGCGTGCATTTTGCCGGTACAAGCACAGCACGCCAGCCTCTGTCTCGAATAGCACGAGCAACCGGGGCTGCTAGATGCGGCGGCGCCATATCCATCACGAGCACAATGGTGCGATGGGGGCACTTCAGGGCGTCCACGGCTACGCTCAAAGAATGCAGAAACTTCAGCATAACGTCCACAGTCACCCAAGACGACTGCTCACACCAAATCTGCAAGTTGCTTCCTGTCAGCTTTGCATCTGCGGCAATGGCAGCCAAGACGCGCTTGGACAGATGGTGCTGGTTTCCAAGGACTATCTGTGGCAGGCGTTGGTTGAGACTTGTATCAGACGACACACATGACATGAGCGTCATGGCCCCTCTGCATGCAGCTAGTGTTGCCTTCTGACCAGCATGGACGTCGGCTATGGTCCCAGAAAGTCCAGTCAAAGTGAGCTTCAGCGAGCATTCATCCATGTTGATCACCAGCGGCTCATTCGCAGTGAAGACAACGTGATTCATCCAGCGATAGAAACCCATCGCCTGCGCAAACATCGCTTTGGAACGCATGCAAACAGAACCCCGGAAAGGAAGAACAAAAATGACCCCCAAAATAGGGGTTCCTAAGCCTGGAAGCAATGAAACGTTGATTTTCGGGCTGGTCGTACCCCTGTTTCAGGGGCAAGTTTGGGAACCACGTTACGGGTGTAAATAATATGGTACTGGCAACAGGGAAGCAGACTAATCTTGGTTCAAACTATAAAATTCAGAAAGTGCAAGGGGCCTTCTCTCGAAGCTCAGCTTCTGGTATGGCGGGATGAAGTGGCAATCGGCCAAGCCGCGCTTTCCAACGCAAGCGGAACTTGCGACACCAATGTCTCTGTAGCCGAG
The DNA here is from genome assembly GCA_947184155.2 of Cladocopium goreaui. NCBI lineage: Eukaryota > Dinophyceae > Suessiales > Symbiodiniaceae > Cladocopium > Cladocopium goreaui. Next base: position 5,360 of record CAMXCT020001631.1, on the reverse strand, counting down.
GCGCACCTTGGAAGCGGCGCAAAAGCACTTGCGCAGCTGCCGCCGGAATGCCAACAGGAATCTCTTTGGTTGCTTGCCGCATCAAATGCAAACGTCCTGGGGCTACACCTCTGCAGTTCTGGCAGCGCGTCCACAACCACAAGCGGTACTGCACCAAAAAGTCCGCTACTTTTGCAGCATCGCGGGCAGGAGGGTCTATGACTAAGCGAACTAAGGCAGTTGCACGGCACTCTGCGTACATGCGCAGGATTTCTGTCTCTGCTTCTTCAACGTCAAACGGCATGGGTTCGGTATGTTTCGCACGCAGAAATTGCACAGCTGCTTCCATGTCATGACCTCCCCAAATCAGAACCAACAATGTTTCCCAGGAATGCTTCTCGCACAAACGCTTGTGGCTGGCCAGGCTTCTCTTCAGCCTTTTTTCAGCTAAGTAGGTGCGCTGACTTAAGGCTTGCAGCTCGGTTGACTTCATTGCAACCATGAAACGACCGGACTCAGCAACGCATATGGTGGCAGCAGGTGCCAGCTTGGACCAAACAGATTGAGAACCGTGGCCAAAAATGAACAGCAAGGTTAGCAAGCCCAATGGCTCCTTCATACGTGCAAAATCCCGGGCGGGAAGCTGCAAGACATGTCAGACAGCAAAGGTATAGATGTCTGGATAGAAAGGCAAAACCTGAAAATTGGCGCATACCGTGCCATCTTTCCGCTGCCTACCTACCACGAAGTCAGCAGCTCATGGCACCTAGATAGATTCAAGGTTCTCGACATCAACATAAACAAAGTAAACACATATTGCGAGACATAGCCCCATGTGTTCCATAGAGCAGACTGGCTCCGATGCATTACAAACAGCACTTGGCTAGCTAGAGATTCTCATGTATGGAGGAAGAACAATGTATACTGGAGAGGCACGGTTCCGTGGCTACGTTTTGGTGTAAGAAAACAACCCCAAAAAGAGGTTCCAGACATGCATGGAATATCCAAACAGGCGGAACCCCCAAAATGTCATTGAATTTTCCTGCGGCACATGGTCACCGCACCTGGGGTGGCTTTGCCTGTCGGGCCATCTCTCGCAGCGACACGGTGCCACAATCAAAAACGGCAAAAGCAACAGCCAAACGCTGCAAGGCCAAAGGAAGCTGGAGGCGCTTGCCCAAAACTAAAAACTGAAATGCATGCATCAATCGCAACACGAAGCCGTGCGCCATTGCCAGAGCGGTCGCACGAGTCACTTGGCCCAATGAAGTTAGACAAATGTTTCCCAAAGATGTCACTGCGAAGCTCCAACTGGCAAAATTAGTTTCCACTGGGCTTGAAAGAAAGTGGACAGAATTGTCGGTCAACCGTCACCCCCACAGCACTGCCCGCGGGCGGCAATTCAATCCCACAGTAGCAGTCCTCCAAAACTGCAAACCATTGCTGCTTCTGCCGGAACCCGAAGACAATGCGGCAGGCGAAATTTCCTGCCAGGGCTGGGTCGCGCAAACCAAAGAAGCACGATGCCAACCACAGCAAGCACGGCACCGAAGCCAACCACGCCAACCAAGCACAAGCCAACCAAACCAGACAAGCCAACCAAGCCAGCCAAGCCAGCCAAGCCAACCAAGCCACCCAAGCCAAGCCAGCCAACCAGCCAACCAAGCCAACCAAGCCAACCAATCCAACCAAGCCAACCGAGGCAACCAAGGCAACCAAGCCAACCAAGGCAACCAAGGCAACCAAGCCAGCCAAGCCAACGAATCCAACCAAGCCAACCCAGCCAACCAAGGAAACCGAGGCACTCAAAGCAGCCAAGCCAACGAAGCCAACCAAGCCAACCAAGCCAGCCAACCCACCCAAGCCACCCAAGCCACCCAAGCCACCCAAGCCAAGCAAGGCAACCGAGCCAACCGAGCCAACCAAACCCATCCAGCGAACCAAGCCACCCAAGGCAACCAAGCCACCCAAGCCACCCAAGCCAAGCAAGGCAACCAAGCCAACCGAGCCAACCAAACCCATCCAGCGAACCAAGCCACCCAAGGCAACCAAGCCACCCAAGCCCCCCAAGCCAACAAAGCCAACGCAGCCAAGCCAGCCAACCAAGCCAACCACGGCAAGCAAGCCAAGCAAGCCAAGCAAGCCAACAAGCCGAGCAAGGCAAGCAAGGCAACCAAGGCAACCAAGCCAACCAAGGCAAACAAGCCAAAGAAGCCAATCCAGCCAAAGAAGCCAACCAAGGCGACCAAGCCGACCAAGCCAAACAAGCCAACCAAGCCAACCAAGCCACCCAAGGCAACCAAGACACCCAAGCCACCCAAGCCAACCAAGCCAACCAAGCCAAACAAGCCAACCAAGCCAAGCCAACCAACCAAGCCAACCAAAGGAAGCAAGGCAAACAAGCCAATAAGCCGAGCAAGGCAAGCAAGGCAACCAAGCCAACCAAGCCAACCAAGCCAACCAAGCCAACCAAAGCAAACAAACCATCCAGCCAAACAAGCCAACCAAGCAACCGAGCAACCAACCAACCAACCCACCAACCAACCAACCAACCAACCCACCCACCCACCCACGAACCAACCAACCAACCAACCAACCAACCAGCCCAACCAACCCCAGCAACCCCACCCAGCCAAGGCACACAAAGAGCACCTCCACGACGAAGAGCAAGTCCACGGAAGAGCAGGTCCACGGAGAAGAACGTGTCCACGGAGAAGAGCATGCCGACGTAGAAGACAAGCGAGGTGCGGTGGGGCCTTCACAGGGATGGGTGAAGGCGAAGTGGTTAAATAAATCTCCCTTTGTGAATTAAATGAAAGTGTTGCTTGGAGCAATTTTATAGTGATAAACCTGGAGATGTTAACCCTCTGTTTGAAAATGCATCTAGAGAATCAGAGACGCAAGGGTATTTCAAGTGGACAATTGCTGTCACTCAGGTTGTTTATGAGCATCATTTTCTACAGAATAGCTGACACCAAGTCACTTGCGTAAAACTGTTTGTAGTTTGGGGGGTTACTTGGCCTTCTATAAAATCAGCGTCCCCAAGTATCATTCATTGACAGCTGACCTGCATACTCCAGTTGCTCTTGCTCGAGGTTTTCAGTGTCAACCTGTTTTCAACATGAAATCTCTATCGAGAATCGCTGACGCCAAGCTCCTCTATAAAAAGTGCAAACGTTGTTGACACTGGGTAGGTACCCCTAAACAAAGGAGGGCCCTAAAACACACCATGTTCCCAGGCTTACCTGTTGCGCTTTTGAAGCGGAAATTGCAAGGAGGATAAGTAAATCAGGATGCATGATAGCAGCCATTTGGAGTCACATATCTGCCAAGGCATTCTCATCACGCCAAAGAGGCGCAGAAACTGGGATATATATGGAATTTGCGTCAAGCCACGGGTCGGCTTCACGCGACCAAATATTGGTGCAGACAATCATGGGAATAGCATACGCAAAGATTTGATAAGCATGTTGCTGTGTCGGTGACTGTCCAAGCATGACCGGCGTGGAGCCGGCTTGAAAGAGCTGCCGGTTATTGAGCACCAGCTCTGGCTCACACTCGTCGAAGACGAGGCACTTGTGCAAAGTTCTGTCAAATCGCGTCAAATTGGGTTGCTGCACGTTTTGGCAGCTAACAACAAGCGTGGCAGCTGGTCCAAAGATGGACACAGCAAAGGACGTCTTCCCATATTGCGAAGGTCCATGCAAAACCAGGAAAGGAAATCTGGAGCGAGAGCCAAACCCATCAGTGTAAAGTTGCGGCCACTCTGTCACTGCGGGCAAGCAACGTGCCGGCTTTTGCAACTGGGACAAACGCACTTCCAGGACCTCTCGCATGGCTGCCTCGCGCCTCTGTTTCAGTTGCTCCTGCACAAAGGAAATCTCGGCAATGTGGTTCCGGATGCCTCGAACACGGCCCCGCAACAACTCCTCAATAGCAACCTCGTCAGACAGCTTGTAGAAACGCCACAAAGACATAATGGAGGTGGCTTCCACGAGAAAGTCTTGAAACCGCACATAGGTACTCTCACAGAAGACCGACCCAAACTTTGGAGCTTGCACATAATAATGGGCTGCATCGAGCTGCCGCTGCAATGCTTTGCCCCGCCCTTTGGTGCCACGTACATGTGGCAAGGCCCCACGAAACTCCCAAAGCTGCAAAGCCCCAAGGCGCAGAGGTTTCTCGAAATTCGACAGCGCCACATGAAAATGTACCAAATTCTGTTGCTTTGTTCTTTTCAAACTCAATTCCATTTTGCAGGAAAGCTGTGGCCAATTCTGGTTGCTTTTCAAAGTCAGTTCCGTCACAAACTCACGCCACAAGGCTTCGTAAAAGGCGGACTGTCGCACTGCAGCAACCAATTCATTGTGGGTGCCTTGCATCATGGCCAAAGCATCCACCTCTGGAGTGCCAGCTCCCCAGGAGCCATTGTAAGTCAAGAGAAAGCCATGCAGCCGTTCATCCGTCATCTGAGAAGTTGCACGACCTGCTGCAGATGAAGCGGCGCCCCCGCCACGCCTGCTAGCGCCACCAGATCTGTCACCAAACGTGCTCTCTGCTGGGAACGGCGGTGCTGGATGGCTGCTATCTGCCATGTGCAAGAACCAGCCGGTTTTGTGATCAGATGGCTGCTCCTGCCACAACTCTTTGGCTCGCGCAAGGCCGTCAGTATAGCTGGTGGCTTTCAAATGGGGCATGCGGCGCAACAGGCGGACACACCATTGATCACGAAAGGCAGACTTTTGGCGACTTGTCAAAGTAGAAACCGCGATGCTGGCGCCGGGTGGAAGCACCCAAGAGGAGACCTTGGTCGCCCAATCAATCGAGAGACGCCGCCGCCGGCTGGGAGGCGGCGATGCAGCTTGATCTTCGACAGGCAACAGTGCCAACTGGCTATCACAGCTAGGCAGCACCACAGGTAACTCTGCAGCAACTTCGACCTCCAACATCAAAGCTTCTAAAGCGGCGTCCAAGTCTGTGCCATCATCATCGACTGCCATGATGCAACAGAAGAAACATGCAGAGGCCTTGGAACCTAATGTCAAGCAACAGGCGCACAGGCTGGCTCAAAGTGGCAGAGCCCGGGTGGTGAATCTACACATCGCAGCCTTCTAGTGGAAGGACACAGAAAAGTATCCAGAATGCGAAGACAGAGCGGCCAATACTAGCACACCTTTGCCAGAACCAAAATGGGCCGGTTGGTCCATGTGATTTGCAGAGGCTGACACTTCAGATTTGTGAGTGTGACTCTTCAAAATCCATGACTGTGGTATGGAATCACAATCGACACTGTGACATGTACATGGAGAGGAGGGATGTACAACATGTTTCGCACATAGAGGGACATGATAGTTGATGAATCAACAATCCTGTCGCCGCAA
>CAMXCT020001630.1:82644-141343 GCA_947184155.2 Cladocopium goreaui | reverse complement strand
GCTCGGGTACATCGGAAACACATGAAGCACCTCTAGTTCGAAACTCTTGATAATCTAATATCCGAACAACATATCTGTAACGAAAACCAGAATCGATTCGCCAACCAAGAAACAAACCAGGAGCCATGTTGGGTTCTAAGGTCCTTTTTGTTGGATGCTTCTTGCGATAATACACAAGTTGACCAAAACACAAACGCTTACCATCAAACTTTTCTCGTGTAAGAGCTTCCCATTGGGTCTTTTCAGGGTCCACAATAGAAGGTCTATCAAAAGTCATGGAAAGACATGCGTATGGGTAACTATAAGTGTGATACTCATAAGGCAAACCAGATTGTAAATGAACAACCCTGCAACACTCCTTCTCTTCCCGGATGTCGCGCTCTAGGAGAGCGTTGTGCGGCCAACGATTGGGAAGGGACGTCTCAGGAACGAAGCCGACCTGATGGGCAGCCTGCTCCAATTCCTGTGCTTCGTCCATTTTGATAAGTGTGTGGGTGGCAAGTTCATTGGCTTTCAATCCCACGAAATGTCGAAAATTTTTGGCATGTGATTCAACATCTCTTTTTGATAGGGGATATGCTATTCGTGCACCGGAATAAAGGTCCCTTATCACATGGTGTGTTTTAACCCCTCCTATCCCCGTTCCAAAATGCTCAGACCCTTTTGCAAGGATAACATCATCAGTGGCCAATTGCTCAAAAGGTTGTTTTGGTGGATCAATCTTATCATCGGACTTACCATCCTTAACATGAGAGACCCGCATTGCAGTATCCTTAGCAATATGGCATAATGGGCAATATGGATTTTTGGGGTAGTGTGTCAAAAGATGCTCTAAGCTAGTGGCTTCCTTTTTCAAGACTTCATCTTTGATAGGGATACCATCACCTAACTCAACAAGCAACTTATCATCTAAAGGGTGCGGTGGCGCGCTAGGAGCAGCACCTTCCGGTACACTTGCATGTGGGCTGCTGGATGCAGCTGCATCTTTTGGATCATCGGCCTCAGCAACTTCCTCAAGTCGTGCAACATCTTGGCCTGCAAAACTAGGCAAATAACCAGAATCCTCATCCGGCAAAGGATCAGCTGGGAGAGCTGTGGAAACTGGGGTTAACCTTTCTGCTGGAACAAAGTTACGCGGACTAAGTTGTTCATCGTATTGGGGAACATATTCGACAACACGTGAGGCACAAATCCTAGCATTGCGGGGAACCTTAAGTTTGCATCTATTGATGTTCTCAGGTGCAATTAGATATGGAACACTTTCTCGGGGATCCCAAACGAACATATAACCTTTATCCATAACAGTCTTGCCGATACTCTGAGCTGGTGGACAATCTTTCAAGACATAAACCTCTTCCCCTTCTAAGATTTTGCTGCCATCAAAAGCGATTGACTCTTGACCAGCCTGGCTACCCCCCCCTGTTGCGAAAGCTACTGGGTTTGGAGATTGCTGCAAAAACTTTTTCATTTTTGGGGTTAAGGCTTGTTTGCCAATTAGATGCCTACCGGCTGCAGTGTCCCAAAGCCACGGGATTGCTCCGTTAAGCTTGGAAGGCATAGCGTCAACAATGGGCACGGCTGCTGTGCCAGCAGCTATAGTGGCCATACTGCCAGGAACGCTAGTTGTAGACTTAGGCTTGGATAATGCTCGGGGTGGAGGCCCCTTATACTTTGCGGTGGCAGAATGCAAGAAGGCGCACTGCTTCACCTTGCAGGCGTTGTAAGCGTAGAACATACATGGTGTTCTTGCCTTTTGGGCCGGGGTCATATTGGCGACCCTGTTGGCCTCCGCACTCCTTGGAGTGGTTGCGCCTGCCTTTGGTGGTGGTGAAGTAGTGGTTGTGCCCTTGGCTTTGGCCTTTGGTTTGGCCTTAGCTTTAGCATGAGGCGCTGGAGCAGCCTCTACCTTCTTACCTTTATCTGCCTTAGATTTTGGATTAGCATTTTTGGGAGCGGGGGCTCCAGGCACACCAGCCTTAGGATTACCTTTTGGGGCAGCCTTAGGATCAGAGGTGGCAGGGGCTCCTGCAACTTTTGGGTTATTGGTACCAAGATATCCCTCCGCAGGCTTGAGCTTAAGTTGTTTATCAAACTCAATACGATTCTTGCGTTGTTGGTCAAGTTGGAGGACCAGCTCTACTTTTTCCCACAACCAATTAGTCGATCTGCGGTGGCTGGTAAGTGGGGCTTCACGGGCTTTCAACACTTTGGCAGCCATGATAGGGGTCCGCTCGAGTTCGTCAATTAAATGGTTAAAAAGAGTTTGCTCTCGCGGTAAATCCTGGATTGGTATGGTTGACATCACATAAATATACTTGTCTCTGAAGGCCTCTAGATCTTGGTGCGTATTTCCCGGGATGCGAAGCGATAACAAGTTGCGTTCTCCCAACATGCCAATTCTATCGCGTTCCAGTTGAAAATAGTGAAAGATCTTTTGGAGCATTACGCGTCCACACGGCATAGAGCCGGAAGAGAGGCGCTCAGATTCAACCATTTGCTGAAAAATTAAGCCAAATCGACCCCGTCGGCAAGTTTTTATAAGCTTTGAGGCGATTTCTCGATCCGTGCGTGGGAAGCGTGGATCGGTTTTTAGCTGATTTTCAGTGGATGTCATACATTCTTGGGCCCATTGGTAAACTTCATTACCTGGGGTTTTCTGTAGCTTACCGATGGCCATGAGGACCTGATTAACATATCCCCTAGCTTGACCGGCATTTTCAGGAGGGTTTGGAAAGACCAAATCATTGAGTGATTTTACTCTAATGGTATTATCCTCCTCATCTGCATAGTCCCTAACTTCAGCATCACCGGGACGGGGTTGATCAGACCCTTGGTCCGGAAAATCTCCTCCCCCCATGTTCATAGTCAAGTATGGGCAGTTAATTTCATCATGAAATTCTCCACAAATCCTACATTGAGTATATGGATTTGGTGGGGGTGGCCCAGCATCAGAATCTGATGAGGACTCGGAACTACCCGACTGCTTAGAACGTTGGGACCCAGAGTTATAAACATATGGAGACCCTTGGGGTAAAAGACCAGCTTTACTTAGAGGCAACGGCGGCAGGCCTGGTGGCAACACCTGTTGTGGCAAAGGCGCGACGACGGAACATGCTGCAGTCTGTCCGATTGGTGCGCTCAAAGCAGCACCTCCCATGGCCAAAGCTTGAGGGGTGCTAGGTGGTGGAGCTATAGGCATTGGTGCTTTCGCCGCTTGCAGTTGTGCTACAAGTTGTGTCTGGGTGTGCAACGCTTGCATAAGTTGTGAAACTTGGTCCTGTAATGCACTAATGCGATCTTCATTTGTGCAATGCTCACTTGCCGCAGTACCAACATTAAGTTGCACAGCACTAGGTGCCGGAACAGGGCTAGGTTGTACTAGACCCGACTGCAGGGGAACAATAGCACTAGAAGATAATGGTAGGCCTTCGGGGGCTTCTACCAAAACAGGCGGTCCAAAACTTATGGGGATGCTTGGAACACTAGACATATTTTGGGTGGATGACGCAGGTTGTGCTGCATCAGGCAAAACAGGATTAAACTGAATCAAAGGGGATTCCCTAGGAGACATACCTGTTGGTTGCCTAGGTGGAGTGTGAATTGGTGTGGCTGATCCATCCATAACGTCTGAAGTAAAAGGGTTATTTTGGCCCTCAAACAAATCAAATTCGGTATGAACGGTCATTGGTGATTCAGGAATTGGGGTCGGGGTTGCAACTGGGATGTTATGGGCACCCTGTTGCTGGATGGCATCCAATTGTGATTGGAGTCTAGCTATCCTTATCGCCCTATCCACTAACTGATTATCACGATCAACCAACTGTTGTGAACCAATTGCAATTTGTTGTTGAAGTGGTCGAATGTTATCATTAACCCATTGTTGTGCCCTTTCTTGAACTACACCCCTATTAGCCAAAATTTCCCGTTCAGCTTCATCACGAATCCCCCGAACTTGTTGTTGGGCCCTCATCTCTAAAAGTTGGAAATTTCTATCCCTCTGCTCAATGGCAGCCCGAGCTTCCTCCTGCTGAGCCAAGTAGGCACGTGTGGCCTGCTGTTGGTACGCCGCTGCAGCCTGAGCAAAATCAGACTGTTGTTGCACGGCCCCGGCATGGATGGCTTTGGCAACCTGTTGGGCATGTTGAACTTCTAGTTGTGATGAGAGTGCTACATCGGCAGCATTATTAGCTATTAAGGACGCTTGATGCGCTTGGGTTACAGCTGCACCTGCCAAGAAAGACGCTTGAGTGGCATTAAGGTCAATGGGAACATTTGGATTGTGCCTACTGCTGCTACTGGATGGATCAGGACCTGAACGTGCTCTCTGCCTAGCCCTACCCCTATCCTCCATACTGGTATCAGATGATTCAGCTTGGGGATTATTATGGGATAGGTTACTTCCAGATGCTCTTCGGGGAACAAGTATTGTGGAAGCGGCAGGTATTCTAGTACCACTAGGTAATTTGGGGTCTTCTAGAGAGCTCCTAGACCTATCTGCACCTGAACTCTCACTTGGTGGTGTTAATCCAGATTGCATCTTTTACCACGGGACCAGCACGAATGGGTCCTGGCGCGAGCGGATGCTCAAGCACCTCCCAGTGAAACAACAAGACAAGACACGGACGACCAAAGGGCACGGCTGTGCCGAATGAGACGCGGTACTGGGTGTGCAGGTGGCACAACCTCAGGCGAAACGAAAAGACAATGACAGGCAAAACTGTACAAGGGCGAGCTATTTATTTGGTTTTGGATTTTACGCTCAAGCCCCTACCAAGTCGCCGGTGATGCCTAGATTGGATGCCGATGAAGCTCAGGCCACAAGAAAGTCAATTCCTACGGCGGGAAAATTGATCTCCCCTCAAAGGCACCGGTGCGTGATTACTACGCAAAAAGTAGTCCACCCCTTTGTCCCTGACCGCACTTTCCAATTGAGGCCACCAACTCAATGTGCTGGACTTGTATACACAAATCGTAAAGATGTTGGCGCGTGCAGCCTCGTCGCAAACGTCTTGACGATCGTCAAGATGTATGTTTGCGCCGCTAGATGTGAGGACGGGTGTTTTACCTCCAGGACCCACTGGGTCGTTAACTATAGTCACTGACCTAAACGGGAGGCCCTGCGACCTACAGTACTCCGCCAGATTGTTCGCGTCTTCTTCCGTTTGGCGGCCACGGGCAACGCAGGAGAAAGAGACGATGTGGAACTCGATCCTGCCCTGTGCGAGCTGCACAAGGTTCACGAATTTATCCACAATAGAACGATCAAACACACCAAGGGCGTTTCTAGCGCAGTCGAGGGTGTCGTGCCAATCGAAAAACACGACTAGATTATTGCCACCTACACTTCGCTCTTGACGAGCTCGGATTAAAGGGCCTAAATCTATTTTACCCCCTGGCGCGCGAATCGCAGCACCTGCCTTACCGCTAGTAGGGACGGATGCTGTTGATGTAGAAGTCGCCTTAGGTGGTCGCGGAGGTGGTGTTGGAGGTGTCGACACTGGTGTCGCAGGTGGACTAGGTTTTGGGGACGCGGTCTTATGGGCTTTTGGCACAGGACGATCGGGTCTAGGGGGAACCACAACAGGAGGTTGTTTAGCAGGAGGCTTAACTTTATTATGTTTTTGCTTCTGCTTTTCCGATTGGTGGTATGCCTCTAGTGCTTGGCGATGTTTGCGATCGGCAAGTGACTCCACGTGTCTTTCCCAATCTCGGTCCTGTCGTTCTTTTGAACGTGCCCAGGCCGCGTTGAGTTCCTCCTCGGTCGGCGCCGGTGGATCTGGATCAACACCTGGCTCGTAAGCTTGGCCAACAGTTACGGAGTAGTTATAGGGAGGTCTAGCAGGAGCCTTATACTTTTTTTTGATTGGAGGACCTCCTTGGGGCGCACGTGCAGCCCCTTCCCGCCAGGGTGGAACTGCTGATGCGGACCTACTTGCTGCACTAACTCCGGGTGGAGGCGGCTTAGCTTTAGCTGGTTGGGATGATGATCTAGGTGGCGGCGAACCTATTGATTTTGGAGGAGTCTTAGGTCTTGGGATATCAGGGACAAAAACCTCGGCTTTGGTGCCGTCTCGAAAGATTTGGGTTTGGATTGTACCTGAAACTCTTGTTGAAGAAGTTGTTACGGCAACTGGAGCCTCTTCCTCAGCTGTTGTGTCCCTGTGACGAGATCTAGAACGTTCAGCACCTTTTGCACTGGGTGACAAAAACCTACTAACACTACCTCTAGTAGTTGGAGCTTTCGGCGATGCCTGCGATGGAGTGCTGGGTTCTTGAGGCGCTAAGGGAGCAGCCTCTTCCTCAACTTCTACTTCAACCTCAACTTCCTCCTCACCCTCGGGCGGGGCTTCAGGAGGGTCAGATGAGTGATCCTCTTCCTCTTCGCCTTCTGGTTCACCTGGATCGGAGGGATTTGGGTCCTCGTCCGGTGCCTCGGGCTCAGATGGAGGCCCACCTGGCGCAGCAGCAGTTGATGTTGGTTCGGGTTGAGGAATTGATCTACGTCGAGATTGATAAACCTGCCTACGCCCAGAAGAAGTTGTTGTAACAATAGCCCTTCTTTTTGGTGGAGGAACTGTAGTTTCTTCTTCTTCTTCAACCCCGTCAGCAAGTTCAGAGTCTACAGCAACTAGACCCTCAGGTTCAGAGATCGGGATTACCTGGGTATTATGGGAGGATACCAATGCAGTGCATGCTACCAACCAATGACGGATCACGCCAAACTTCGTCAGCAAGTTCGTGGGGGTCAACGGATGATGTAGCAGTGCCAGGAATGGCAACAGGAACAGTTGTGGGTTCCCTTCCTACAGAGCCAGGCGGCTTTGAGATACGCACCCAAGTGCCCTCAGAGTTTATTATCACAGGAGGATAATTATTATCAGTGGGTCTTAGGGCTATTGGTCGGGAACTAAGACTAGGGGTACCCAAGTTACCACCCCTTGCACGGCGCAACACCTCAGTGTCCTGATCTGCAAAAGAACCGTCAGCTCTCGGGGTGAGAGTGGCTGGAACCCGTGATCTAGATCGGCTCACTGGCTTAGGCGCAGTAGGTGCTGACGCAGCTGGGGTTTTATCGATGTTACCACCTTTAACTTTTCGGGCAGGGGGTGTGCCAGCTCTCTCACGTGGTCTCCCACGCTCTGCCTTATCCAAGTCAGCTGCCGATGGCGGTGGATGAGATGGTGGCGGAGGGATCGCTGTTGCAGCCCCTTCTCCTTTTGGCGTTGCAGCTCTTGGCGGCCGCTGTGGAGGAGGTCCTAAAGTTTGGTGGAAATCTCGATGTACAGGCACCGGTGGTGCTGGATAACTAGGTGCGGGTCCTAATCTTTTTAAAGGATTATCCTTAGGGGGCTTAGCAACTTTGGGGTCCGATGCTTTAGGCTTGGCCGGTTCTGGCACGGATGCTTCGCCGGATGCTTTTGGATCGGATGCTTGCTCAGCCTTTTCAGGTTTAGGGCGCTTTTCAGCAGCCCCTCCCGTGGCACGTGGCGGCGGAACACTGGCTACGGACTCTGAAACTTTCGGAGCGGGTTGATGGCCTGCAGGTCGAAGGGATGGCACCCACGGCGGTGGATGACTAGGTTCCTTGGGTTCTGACACTGGCTTAGGCCTAGCTTTAGCCTTCGGTGGGCCCCTTGGTGATGGAGCGTGGGTTTCTTCAGAAGAACTAACACCCCTATCTAATGTTGGGTCAACACCTAATCGTGTAGCTTGCTCGGATCCAGATGGTAGTTCAGTATTTTGGGTAAACACACTAGCTTTGGCTTTTGCCTTACCTTTTGGTTGTGGACCCCTATAGGTATCGTAGTCGTCCCAAACGGATCTAGGTGGATCTGGATCCCCAAAAGCTTGCAAGTTAATGTGATCCCTATCAGGTAGCACAGTATTTGCAGCAGTATCTGGAGCAAGATGCAATTCACCTCTTCGATATCCGTTGGTAAAAACCCAATTTCTATAAGGGGCAAAGGAATTAGCAAAATGGACTAAGATTTGGTTTAGCGTACAATGATTGTAGAGGACTCTAAAGACACGGACAGTCCAGATCAGTTCAGCACTTGCTTCTGAGTGGTGGACGTACCTGAGCCAGAATTCTGCCTCGTTCCAAAGAAAGTCAGCTAGTTTATCAAAGTCGGATTGCCAACGCTGGATGAGCCTTTTGGTCTGGGCTTTCTTCCCGCCTTTGGTTCCACGTACACGGGGACCTCTGGACGGTCCTGCAGGAGAATGGCCTGTTTGGACGTGCCCAGTTGTTGAGGCGCCTGCGGCAGCCCCTTCCTGCTCAAGAAACGGTGATGTTGGGGGCGGTGGGACTTCGTCCTCTTCCGCTGTCCCTCCAAGGTGTTGGACGTATACCGGAGCAAATGTCGAATTAGGATCTGGCTCAACTACGGATGGAGAGCTTCCTAAGATCGGATCTGCGGCGGAGTCTGGAACCTCAGCACTAGTTTCCTGATCAGGGTTATTGGAAAAATCAGCTTTCTTCTTTTGGAATTAGATTTTCGGGGTTATCACCTTCGAGATTATTTTCTGCTTCGATTTGATCGGATGCCTCAAGCTGTTCGGCTGGCTCGGCGGTGGGATCGAGGTCGGCCTCAAGTGCTTCAAACAACTGTTCAGTAGTGACTACTTCCTCCGGCTTTGGATCCAAAAGGGAAAGTGCGTCAAACTTCAAGATGTCAAAGTCCTCGTCGGCGTCGTCCTCTAGGGCGCTAGATGCAGCCCCTCCCACTTGAAAACCAGCTGTCGGCACGGGCGGGTCTTCAGAGGCGTCTGCCCAGTTAAATCCAGTACTACCTTCAACAGTGACTTCAGCGCTTTCAGCAGCTTCCGCCTCTGCTTCCGGGTTCCCTTCAGCAACCGGTTCGGAGGCGCTCAAAGCAGCCCCCTCCAACAGACCCTCTGGTACCATAAAAGGTGAAACAGGAAATCAGCGAAAAGTGAAAGGCAGTGAACGAGGTTGCGTGGGGCCTAAGTTACCGACAAGGGAGATTAAGACTTTCCCAGCAAAAGAACACTAAGCCAATACGGCTGATAACCAGAGAAACAGGGGGAAAAACAAGAACAAACCTATTAATCTCCCTTGTCCCATGGATCGTGCAAACGCCCCTTTTTGCTATGGGGCGCTTGAGCCAAGTAAGTTATGATAGGATACTATGACCAACCCTGCTGGATTAAAAGGAGGGGGTCAATTCCTATCCTATTTACATGGCTACACCTACAACTAACGCATCTAGTTGAAGGTTGCGTTACGATTGAGATGACTGTACAATCTATTAGAGTGTTGGTAACATAGCTACAGTAAGGAGTGAACTAACACTAGTATATACAGTGGTGGTATAGGGGTCGTAATATTTCTACTTTAAAAAACCATAGATCATCCAGTTCTCCACCAGCGAACCCCCACCTCAACAGGGCTGCCCAAATCTGCGGCTTCCTCTGCAGAAACTCCAAGATCAACAGGCTGCCGCCCTGGCCAGGGGAGATGTCCCCCAAGGGGGAATCCATGGGAAACCCAGCTGGATGATTTGGGGTACCCCCATGATTTAGGAAACCTCCATAAACATGAATCATGGGGATCATGGCGGGTAAATGTCATGGGATATATATATATATAATTCATTATAATTCATCTGGATGATTCAGAATAATTGAGCAACCTGCAAGAAGGCCAGTTTGGGGATAGTTGCCTTCTACTAAGCATGATTCCAGTGACGTTGCAGTGAGGTCGTCATATTATGTATTAAATAATCTAGATAATTGAAGATAAATATGGACAATTATAGTTTATAACATTATTCTTGTTGATATAAAATAATCTAGATAATTTTAAACATAAATCAACAAGTTCAAAGATAAAATGGAAGAAACGCAAATAAGGATGACCAGAGTGAACTGCATACGCTACAACATCTACCCTAATCCTCAAAGACGGCACGAAAACGAAAACAAGAACACATTACTTTTTTTACAAATGGGATCCTCAAGTCACCATATGTTTCAATACTACAAAAATGGTCTATTTGTTTTGATGATTGAGGTACCACATGGTACCAGCATGACATAGGGAACATTCAACTTAGTTGGAATACCTACCACGCTGCGAAACCATCACTTCGGCCTCCTGGGCAGAGCTCCAAGGACGGTAGATGTCGACTAAGGACATGCACTTTGGCCGCCTAAGGACATGGTGAAGTCATGGAAAATTGGGGACGTTTACTCGGAAAAGTGGTGCATTCATGGGATGTAAATGTTTGCTGGTTGAATCCCCATGTCTTGTGCCCGTGGAAGTAGACCATTTTCCATGGCTCGAGAGCCATGGATTTTCCACATCTATGTTTTTCACGTAGGGTATTCCGGTATTCCATTCAATCCCATAGAATCCACATAGATTCCGACTCACCTCAATTCCCATGGAATCATATGGAATCCATATAGATTCCTATGAAACTCTATGAAATCCCTATGAAGTCACTATTCGTTCGGTAACCCACACGGTATCAGCCTCACCTTGACAGCTTCGCACCGCAGCTGCAGCGTCTGGGGCGCTGTCTTGTCAGCTCCAAAGCTTCCAGGGGATGCAGGGCCTCCTGACCTTGGAGAAATCTCGGGATTTTTCGACATCCAAACTGCTGTTTTTTTTTAAGGTTACCATCTATGGATAAATGTGGTTATGAATCGATATAATCTAAGTCTTAGTCTAGATATAAATTAAATCTGGTGATTTCAGCAAACTACCAATGCATCAACTAGACTTACGGCTACGTTTACAACTATTTAAATTTGTATCAACCAAAAAAACAGAAGATTCATAACTAGACTTAAAATATGTTGCACCAAAACTGGGTTATAATAACATGTTGTAATCTGTATACAACAAAGTCTGGGTATGTTGGCGTGCTTGGTTAATTTATTTAGCACTGACGAGTGATAATTTACCGCCCACAACATGTTTTAACCAATAGTTATGTATAGTCTAGTTATGTTGTGTTAGATCATGTAAGACTTTCAAACCAATGTTGGGCTGCAAGCGAGCCATCACAATAGATTGGGTTATCCAGCACCACAAAATAGCAAGGGTTTCGCAACTCAATATGAAAGTCACTCCCGTTGAAGGAAATCTGAGAGATCTGAGAGAAACCATGGTCTAACCAGGTTTTGACCAACCAAAACATGTATCTCAACCCAACTTAAATGTGTGAGGTCAACCATTATTCAAATGAACATTGGCCACAATCCAGTGGGTTGATTTTTTCTCGGTTTCCCCCAGGTATTTGTTTCACTTTCAACAGTCGTCTGAACCATCATCCCGTAAATTTCCGATGGACTTTTCGTTCTGAAAGAAAACATTGGGCTTTAGTCAGTGCGGTCTGTAGAAAGTCCAAGAGATCGTCAAGTGGCAACCAACAAGACAAAGCAATAGAATCAAAAACCTGGTGGGTTTGGGTTTGTAAAAAACATGCAATACCCTCTGGTAACGTGGCGTGCTGGAAAATCCATCATTGTGCTTCATAGATGATTGTCCCAGCATGTCCCAGCTATATACTTCCATGTACAGGGAATTTTCTATGGATTTTCCCATTAAAGCTTCCAATGATTGGGAACTAATTATACAGCGGTGTATGAGGCTATTCTGGTAGCTTTTTTTTGATTTTCTTAGGCCCATGGATTTCCCACACAAACCCCTAGGAACACACAGAAACCCTACACAAACACCATGGATACCTACTGAAATCCCATTTAAATCCAGCCAGTCAATCCCCAAAGGTTCCCTACTCAAAACCAGCAACCTCGGGCAGTCTGGGCCCACCACAATCCCGAATATGGGCCAAACATGGCCAAACCCACACAAACCCTAATATAAAACCAACTAGAGCCTGCAACAACCTCACCAAAACCTAAACAGATCCGACTAAATGCTCAACAACCCCCACACAAACCTGAACAAATCCAACAGAAATCCCAAAAATGGGCCAAACCAAAGCAAACCAAAACACTTTAACATCAATACATGCCTATCAAAATCCCATAAAAACCTAACAAAATCCCACCCAAATCCCCAAAAATGGGCCAGCCCCTCAGAAAATTCAAACAAACCCTGGCAAAAGACCACACAAACCTAAAAAAACATGTTCGGGTGCGGTTGTGGACAAAACCAGCTGGCAATGTGCATGTGCCAGCCATCCCTCTCTTTTTGCGTGTAGGCATGCTGTCTTGGATCCAACATGTTTTTCTCAATAGGAAATCAGTGGCATCCACTGGTTCATCCAAAGAATCAACACCTCCAACAAAAGTCAGAAAAATACCATCAAGCACCCAGAAATGTGCAAAGATATGTTTCTGGATTCCTTTGGGTTTTCCATTGGTTTTTCCCAGTTAAGATTTCAACAAGAAGGCCTTCAGATCCCTCAGCAAGATAGCCCCTTAAGCCACCCTAAGAACTAAATCGGGTTCGTTTCCCCACAAGAGATGTCAAGTGCCTTGTGAGTGATTTCGTGACGTACCTATATTGAACCAACAAATATATTGCGCCACGAACAATGGCTAGAATATATAATATGGTTATGAATGTTTCGTATTATTTAGCATGCGTTTGTTTTTGTTTCCATTGATCTTAATGTTGTTGTTCTTCTTGTTGTCGTCGTCGTCGGCCACTGTCCTCTGGTGAACCCACATCATCCGCGCCGAAGTACGACTGCGCCGCCGCGACTCTGCGCAAAGCACCAGCAGCACCGGAACCCCCAGGTGGAGCCTGGCACTTGGTCAACTGGCAGTGTTGGCCGGCATTGTTTTGATGAATCAATGGCCATTACAGGTACCTAAATTGGAGGTACCTACCTAAATTGGAGGTATACGTACCATACATAAGGCCTCCATTTGAGCATCCTGAAATTCCCATTGAATGAACGTATACCGTACAAAATGATTGAGGTGTCTGGGTATGGGGCAACTCATAATGGTGTAAGGAAAACAAGATGCCACGGGATATACCAATCGAATGTCATGGGATGGTTGCTAAAACTCCCCATATCTACACCCATACCATACCCATAGTGTATATCACAAATGCACCTGCCACAGGTTTTTTTAAATATTGGTTGGGTCCACTTTAGCGGCTACAAACAACATGTGTCGGAACGCCTGGCGGAGTTCAACGCCTGGGCAGCAAGGTGATGCCCTGCAGGTTGATGGATGATGTTTTGGGCATTTTTGGGGTGAAATCACCAATCAATTATACAGTATACATTAACATTAATATGAACCATCCCCATTTGGTGAACCCACATTCTGGTTAAAACATTATTTCAGCCGTTCTTTTGGATGATGTCGATTTTTCCCCACATCTTTGTGTGGGGTTCTTGTTTTTGGTTCTATATCCCGCCGCCTCCTCCTCCTTCTCCTCCTCCCGCCCTCCTCCCGACCACCTGCCCTCCTCCCGACTTGTCATCACACAACTTGCTCACACACAACTCAACTCACACAACTTGTCATCACACAACTTGCTCACACACAACTCAACACACCACTTACTCACACACACAACTTGCTCACACACTCAACTCACACAACTTGCTCACACACTCAACTCACACAACTTGTCATCACACAACTTGCTCACACACAACTCAACACACCACTTACTCACACACACACACAACTTGCTCACACACAACTCAACTCACACAACTTGTCATCACGTGGCAGGCGTGGCTCTTACGGCACTGGGCTTGCTCTGGTGGCGCACCGGGTTCTCAGCTGACGCCGTGGGCGCCGCGGCTCTTTGCGTGGCAGGCGTGGCATTTGGCGACATCCACCTTCGTTTCACGTGGCAGGCGTGGCACTTGGTCACATCCACATTCGTTTTACGTGGCAGGCGTGGCACTTACGGCACTGGGCAGGCTCTTGTGGCGCACCGGGGTCCCAGCTGACGCCGTGGACGCCGCGGCTCTTTGCATGGCAGGCGTGGCACTTGGTGACATCCACCTTCACTTTGCGTGGGAGGCGTGGCACTAGGTGACAGGCGTGGCACTTGGCGACATCCACCTTCGTTTCACGTGGCAGGCGTGGCACTTGGTCACATCCACATTCGTTTCACGTGGCAGGCGTGGCACTTACGGCACTGGGCAGGCTCTGGTGGCGCACCGGGGTCCCAGCAGTGCGTGGCACTTGGTGGCATCCACCTTCTTTCACACACCATCTTTGACACACCATCTTTCACACACACAACTTTGTCACACCCCATCTTTGACACACCACTTTGTCACACACCATCTTTCAGACACCATCTTTGACACACCCTCACCATCTTTGCCACACACCATCTTTCACACACCACCTTTGACACACCATCTTTCACACACCGTCACAGACCCATCTTTCACACACCACTTTGTCAACTTTGTCACACACCATCCTTCACCACACCACCTTTCACACACCACTTTGTCACCCACCATCTTTCGCCACACCATCTTTCACACACCACTTTGTCACACACCATCCTTCACACACAACTTTGTCACACACCATCTTTCACACACAGCTTTGTCACACGTTCTCTTTCACACACACACACAACTTTCACACACAACTTTGTCACACACACACACCATCTTTCCCATACAACTTTGTCACACACACAACTTTGTTTTACTTCTCGATCCTCCACCACCTCCTTTGTCTTTCCTTTCTTCCCCGTCCCCGCTACAACACTCGGTGCTCATTATTGGAAGAAGTTGCCTTGTGGGGTTATCCGGTCCTTTAATTTGTGGAGGCATGGATACAAACTGAATGTCGTGTTGGGGTGTGAGTTTGAAAACACACTAATTGCATGGACGAGGATCTTTAATCGATACTCAATGCATATCATTTTTTTGAGCCAACAAGTATCTAATAGTGATGCTGTAGCAACCAGTTCAAGACATGTAACGCATGTCCTTGGGTAAACACGGAGTTCACCCAAGATGTCGACCCTGGGATTCTCTAATTCACTCAACATGCATGATTCATTCTCCAAATTACTCGTTCGCCACCTTCCAACTTGCCAAAAAGAAGATGCTGGTCGCTGGTTTCCGTACGTCATAGGAGCACCCCAACTCACCCAAGTCATGGATGACCATGACTTAGCAAACCCAGGATGAACTTACCCCAACCATCCACTCTTCCCGGCCTTGAGACTTCCCGCGACGAGTGGAGCTGGCCGAGGCACACGAAGCGCCGCTCTAGGCCTGGCTGTGAACATCGGACTTGGAGGTACCCTCTGGTGTCATCAAACATGGCTGGGAAACCCCCTAATATAGACATGTCAACGGGAAAATCATCTATAAATGAAATCATCTATAAATCACTTAGATCTTTCAATACCCTGTATCGGAGGGTTCTTAGATAGGAGGACTTTCATGACATGAGAAAAATCTGGTTATGAGATTTAACATGCGAAAAAATGCTTATTTAATGAAAAATATGAAAAATATGAAAAATGACAAATATGGAAAAATCTGCAAGTGCCTATGTTTTATACCGTAAGAAATCGTGAAAACATGTTGGACATACTTTGGCTAGATAGATAGATAGATAGATATATATATATATATATGAATAAAGGGTGGTTCAAACGATAAAATTTTATCATCTCAACAAGTGTTTTTGTATGAACAGCTTGTGAGAAACTAATGGTTGATGGTTTGAACAAACTTAATATGTGTTTGGTTGACCAAAAATAAATGGATGTGATTGCATCTTCATGGGCAGGGCACAACACTAAATTCAAACCCCCTAATTGTCATGACATTGCCATGTGGATATTCTTTCATAGTCGACATGTTTACAAACCTTTAGTTGTCTGCTGTAGTTTTTTGTAGAATTTACATGTCCGAATGTGACGTGAGAAACCATGGATGATCTGTGGTGAATTCACCAGAATGTCGCTGTGTTAATAGAACCCCAGCACAAGGGCAGATGGATATGGAAAAAGGAAAGAAGGCCAGTGCAAGTGGATGCCGACATGTGAATGGGCAAGGAGGAGTGCAAAAGAAAACTGAGCTGGTAAAAGAAACAATATAAACAAATACAAAAAACAAAACTAAAACAGCAGAAAAAAAAACTCAAAAAACCTCGAAAAATCTCGAGGGGTACGGCAAAAGGCAACAATATTGCAAGGTCCAGGAACTCAAAAAACCTTGAAATATCTCCAAAAATCCCGAAACAATGCCAAAAAATGCAAAAACATTCTGTGACAGGCGTGCATGGCAGTGATCAGCGTGGCTATGACTGTGACTGAATCTCTGCAGTCATTTGTCTTCTCACTTGTCTGTTGTAGCAGATCGTCGCGCTCGCTCACTGTGCAAGCAGCAGCATGTCGGTGATGAACAGGGTCAACAAGAAGGCTCGTGGTGCTGTGGCCAACAACATGTTGGGGATGATGCCTTCGATGTTCCCCGGTCAGATGGTACCTCAGATGATGCAGATGGGACTTCCAAAAGGGGCTCCGCCTATGATGGGTATGATGCAGCCCCATGATGGACAAGATGACCATGACTCTGAGGAAGAAGAGTCCAGGTCAGTTGCTGCAGTGCCCACGGCAGTGCCCAAGGCCAATGCTCCCACTGTATCGTCTGATGTACTGTCTGATGTAGCTGGCGTAGGAGATGCACAGGGTGGCTTGCAGGAGGATGGAGTGCATCATCAGACTATGTCAGTCAAACTACATCAGAGTTTGATTTGCGCTCCTGCTTGGCTTAGGTACATGTGGCTCTTGCTCAAGTCTCAGTATCCACTTTGATCAGCTGAATGTGTGTACCGTTGAGGCATTATTTCTTAGCCCACTTGTGGTGTCCAAGGTTCGTTCTGGACGCGATGGATGATTTCCTTGTCTGTTGTGGTCAGCTGTTGTGACCACTTCTCCCCCCAAAAAAACATATGCACAGCAATGTAGGGGTGAGGCAAAAAAAAATAAAATAGGAAAAACTGATGCCTTATGAAAAAATGCAAAAATCGGAAACATGAAATATAATGATAAAAAAAAACTGGAAAATATGCAAAAAAAATATGCAAATACATAAAATATCTGCTGATAGGAGCAACCCTTTTCTGATCTAATCACCGTCTTATACAAGGTATTGAAATATCTTAGTGAATAAATGGTGAGTTGTCCCTTGCAATGTTTGATTACCAGAGGGTAGCAACAAACGCCATCAAAGATAGAAGTCAACTAACTGTCGGCTACCAAGAACCACTAGCCAATGCAGTCATGGTTTTATGGTGAGATGCTGATTCCTGATCCCAAATATGCAAAGCATGCTTACACACATGTACTACCATCAATGACGCAAACAGTGACAAATATGTCAAAGATTGCTGCTTTGACTTCGCTAGAAAGAACTAAGTGGCTAGCAACTTGCATCAGTTAATGGCGGAAATGATTGGTTGTTTTACGCCTAGTGTCTTTTAAAAAACAGTTCAAAACTTTATTTATCTTTGTTTGTAGTAAACCTGTGCTAAAGGATAGATTGAATTGGTCCCAGGCAGTAAAGGTGGAATCACCACTTGTTTTTTTAATGTCAAAACTATTCTCCAAAGTCCCGCCCCACAATGACAGGTGTCACTACAAACAACCAGAAACAAATGATGGTTTCCCCAAACAGCCCGTTTTTCAATGTAGCGAATCTTCATTTCAACTTCCACTGTTGGTTTCTTTGGGTTCCAGGGTGCCATAGCATGCCGCCTCGGCAAGAAAGACGCATCCGCGGGAAACACGGGAGCAATCATCAAAGTGATACACGTTGTCCCACATTAACAAGGCAAACATAGATGTGAAAAAATATCAAGTAAGAAATCGAATCATCACTGTGATAGCAAAGTTGTCCGGAAATTACAGATTTCATGTGCTTTAGTTTCGAATGGAAAAACAAACGGTTGATGCCGCTATCGTGAGACTACTCAACATGTCATAGGCGATGGAAACTATGGGTTCTGAAAATGGCCAGTTGGGTATCCAATCCAACTATATATAGACACTGCATCATGTCCGAATCACGACGTTTGCCAAGGCTAGACATCGGATCCTCCCAGCGTGGCTCACCCATGATCCCCTATACTCAAAGGGCGGTCTCGCTTTGAGCCAGGATAAGCCAGGCACCGAAACGGCCAGTGCTGGGTAGCAGGGACGCTTCACAAATACCCATTGCCACGCCATTCACACCATGTGCTATATCTCTAGCTTCCACTCCCGCGACTGAAATCTGTGTGGAAATTTGACAGCAGTGAGCCATTTTTTCCGCAATCCGCAAGAGGCAGGGTTTCTGCTGTGGTGCATGACAACAAATAGCGACCGGCACCAGTTTCATTTTGCAAAGACTACGCCTTAGCCCTCTGAGTGCGAATCGCGGTTCTCCAGCCAGTGTGTTTGTCAACTGTTGGGTGCTTAAAACTGGGTTTACAATGAAACACAGCCTTCTTGCTGTTCATTTCACCCAAAGTGCGTTGCAGGGGTAATTCAAGGATAAACATCAGCCGAAGCTGAGAACATTGAAGCTCATGTCGGCCTGCGTGGTAAGCAACTAAACCAAAGGCAACATGGCAACATCATCACGGGGACATGGAATTGCTGGGATATTTTCAAGCTTTGACACAGCAAATATGCAAGGCTCACTGGGTCAAGAAACACATTGGCATGTTCTTGTGCTATGTATGGCAAAGTGACACTGAGTAGCACTTCATCAAACAAATTCTGTGTGTAGGCAGCCTGGTCTCCATCTAATCAAAAGTCCCGCCCTGTCAAAAAACGGCCTTGCCCAACAAAAGGATCCATAGAACTTCAATTGAAAACAAACACTGACTGATGATTGCATGTCTTGCAAATGTCGAAAGCCTGGCGTTGGTTCACTCCACGCGAAACCTTTCAATCAAGGTGCTATCATGGCAGCTACATGGAAGACACTCTCTGGACCAGCGGCACTCATTCACAACCTAGCTCTAGCCCCTTTGGCGCCTCGGGCGCAATGCCGGGATAAACCAGAGCACCGAAGTAGCAAGAGCGCGTGGTCCAGTCCAATCACTTTGCCACAGTCTGATTCTTTGGACAGCAAAACTGTGTGTCATAGGAATGCTTCAAATCAATTCTCTAGCCACTGCCTTAGTCTCAAAGAAACCAGAACTTCGAGCACGTTGGCAGCTGTATGTCTTGCAAGAGTGGGGAGGCTGAAGACGGTTTGTCTCAATTCCTTTTGTAAGCGCCGAAGAGCATTTCAAACATGGCAACATCATCACGGGGACATGGAATTGCTGGGATATTTTCAAGCATTGACACAGCAAATATGCAAGGCTCACTGGGTCAAGAATCACATTGGCATGTTCTTGTGCTATGTATGGCAAAGTCACACTGAGTAGCAACTCTTCAAACTAATTGTGTGTGTAGGCAGCCTGGTCTCCATCTAATCAAAAGTTCAAAAGTTTCGCTTTGTTGAAAAACGGCCTTGCCCAACAAAAGGATCTATAGAACTTTAATTGAAAACAAACACTGACTGATGATTGCATGTTTTGCAATTGTCGAAAGCCTGGCGTTGGTTTACTCCACGCGAAACCTTTCAATCAAGGTGCTATCATGGCAGCTGCATGGAAGACACTTTGTGGACCAAATACTTTCAGTCACAATCCTAGCTCCCATGGCGCCTGGGACAAAATGCTGGGATAAACCAAAGCACCGACGCAGCAAGACTGTAGGGTCTAGTGTAAACATTTTTTGCCGCAGGCTGATTCTTTCCATGGCAGGTTTGCGATCGGCTGCAGTGCTTCCAAACAAAGCTGTATGCCGGTCTCAAAAGAACGTTGGAAGTTGCATGTCTTGCAAGAGTGGAGAGGCTGAAAACGGTTTGTCTCAATTCCTTTTGTAAGCGCCGAAGAGCATTTCAAACATGGCAACATCATCACGGGGACATGGAATTGCTGGGATATTTTCAAGCATTGACGTAGCAAATATGCAAGGCTCAATGGCTCAAGAATCAAGTTGGCATATTCTTGTGCTATGTATGGCAAAGTGACACTGAGTAGCAACTCTTCAAACTAATTGTGTGTGTAGGCCGCCTGGTCTCCATCTAATCAAAAGTTCAAAAGTTTCGCTTTGTTGAAAAACGGCCTTGACCAACAAAAGGATCTATAGAACTTTAATTGAAAACGCACACTGACTGATGATTGCATGTCTTGCAAGCGTGGGAAGCCTGGCATTGGTTTACTCCACGCGAAACCTTTCAATCAAGGTGCTATCATGGCAGCTACACGGAAGACTCTTTGTGGACCAAATACTTTCAGTCACAACCCTAGCTCCTTTGGCGCCTTGGACGAAAGTCTGGGATAAACCAAAGCATCGAAGCAGCAAGACTGTAGGGTCTAGTGAGAACATTTATCACCGTAGGCTGATTCTTTGCACAGAGTTGCCAGACAATCTTGCAAAAACCCGGCCCCATGGAAACACCGCCATGCCCAACAAATTGGAGTAACAATGGCTTTGATTGACACCAAACACGGACTCTACATCTGGCAGAACTGGAAAAGACGATGTGAAGGCTTCAACGCCACAAACAAGCGTCGAATCAAGGTACTAGCGTGACGGCTACATGGAAGACACTCTCTGGACAGGCGGCTTTCGTTCACAAACCTAGCCCCTTTGGTGCCTCGGGCGCAATGCCGGGATAAACCAGAGCACCGAAGCAGCAAGACCCCATGGTCTAGCACAATCTTGCAAAAAGTGGCCCCGTGGAACGCGGCCATGCCCAACAAAATGGAGCAACCAAGCATCTGATTCCCACCAAACACAGACTGCATGTACTCGCAGAAGTCGACAACTTTTGTGAACACTTCACGAACTGCTTCTGAATCAAGGTGCTATCATGGCAGCTACATGGAAGACACTCTCTGGACCAAATACTTTCAGTCACAACCCTAGCTCCTTTGGCGCCTTGGACGAAATTCTGGGATAAACCAAAGCATCGAAGCAGCAAGACTGTAGGGTCTAGTGAGAACATTTATCGCCGTAGGCTGATTCTGTGCACAGAGTTGCCAGACAATCTTGCAAAAACCCGGCCCCATGGAAACACCGCCATGCCCAACAAATTGGAGTAACAATGGCTTTTGATTGACACCAAACACGGATTCTACATCTGGCAGAACTGGAAAAGACGATGTGAAGGCTTCAACGCCACAAACAAGCGTCGAATCAAGGTACTAGCGTGACGGCTACATGGAAGACACTCTCTGGACAGGCGGCTTTCGTTCACAAACCTAGCCCCTTTGGTGCCTCGGGCGCAATGCCGGGATAAACCAGAGCACCGAAGCAGCAAGACCCCATGGTCTAGCACAATCTTGCAAAAAGTGGCCCCATGGAACGCGGCCATGCCCAACAAAATGGAGCAACCAAGCATCTGATTCCCACCAAACACAGACTGCATGTACTCGCAGAAGTGGACAACTTTTGTGAACACTTCACGAACTGCTTCTGAATCAAGGTGCTATCATGGCAGCTACATGGAAGACACTCTCTGGACAAGCGGCACTCATTCACAACCTAGCCCCTTTGGTGCCTCGGGCGCAATGCTGGGATAAACCAGAGCACCGAAGTAGCAAGAGCGCGTGGTCCAGTCCAATCACCTTGCCACAGTCTGATTCTTTGGACAGCAAAACTGTGTGTCATAGGAATGCTTCAAATCAATTCCCTAGCCACTGCCTTAGTCTCAAAGAATCCAGATCCTTGAGCACGTTGGCAGCTGTATATCTTGCAAGAGTGGGGAGGCTGAAGACGGTTTGTCTCAATTCCTTTTGGAAGTGCAGAAGAGCACTTCAAACATGGCACCGTCATGACAAGGACATAGAGCTGCTGAGATATATTGAAGCATTGGCGTAGCAAGTATGCAAGGCTCAGTGGCTCCAGAATTGCATTGGAATATTCTTGCGCTATGCATGGCAAAGCGTCATTGCATAGCAATTCTTCATTTTTTTTGTAGTTAGGCAGCCTGTTCTCCATCTAATCAAGAATTCCGCCCTGTTGAAACACCGCCTTGCCCAACAAAAGGATCTATAGAACTTTAATCGAAAACAAGCACTGACTGATGATTGCATTTCTTGCAAACGTTGCAAGCATGGCGTTGGCTTACTCCACGCGAAACCTTTCAATCAAGGTGCTATCATGGCAGCTACATGGAAAACACTCTTTGGACCAGATACTTTCAGTCACAATCCTAGCGCCTTTGGCGCGTGGGACAAAATGCTGGGATAAAACAAAGCACCGAAGCAGCAAGACTGCATGGTCTAGTGAGAACATTTTTTGCCGCAGGCTGATAGTCTCAAAAGAACGTTGGCAGCTGTATGTCTTGCAGGAGTTGGGAGGCTGAAGACGGTTTGTCTCAATTCCTTTTGGAAGCGCCGAAGAGCATTTCAAACATGGCAACATCATGACAAGGACATGGACCTGCTGGGATATGTTCAAGCATTGACACAGCAAGTATGCAAGGCTCAGTGGGTCCAGAATCACATTGGCATGTTCTTGTGCTAGGCATGGCAAAATGCCACTGAGTAGCAACTCTTCAAACTAATTCTGCGTCTGTAGGCAGCCTGGTCTCCATCTAATCAAGAGTTCTGCTGTGTTGATACACAGCCTTGTCCAAGAAAGGGATCTATCAAATTGAAAAACAAACACTCACTCATGATTGCATGCCTTGCAAAGGTGGAAAGCATAGCGTTGGCTTAATCCACGCGAAACCTTTCAATCAAGGTGCTATCATGGCAGCTACATGGAAGACACTCTTTGGACCAGATACTTTCAGTCACAATCCTAGCGCCTTTGGCGCCTGGGACAAAATGCTGGGATAAACCAAAGCACCGACGCAGCAAGACTGTAGGGTCTAGTGTAAACATTTTTTGCCGCAGGCTGATTCTTTCCATGCCAAGGTTGTGACTGACACCAAACATACATTGATTCCATATCTTGCAGAAGTGGAAAAGCATGTGTGAAGGCTTCGAAGGCTTCGAAACCACAAACAACCTTCGAATCAAGGTATTAGCATGACAACTACATGGAAGACACTCTTTGGACCAGCTCCTTTCGTTCACAAACCTAGCCCCTTTGGTGCCTCGGGCGAGATGCTGGGACTGCTGGGAAAAACCAACGCACCGAAGCAGCAAGACCCCATGGTCTAGCACAATATTGCAAAAAGTGGCCCCATGGAACGCGGCCATGCCCAACAAAGTGGAGCAACCAAGCATCTGATTCCCACCAAACACAGACTGCATGTACTGGCAGAAGTCGACAACTTTTGTGAACACTTCACGAACTGCTCTTGAATCAAGGTGCTATCATGGCAGCTACATGGAAGACACTCTCTGGACCAGCGGCTTTCATTCACAACCTAGCCCCTTTGGCGCCTTGAGCGCAATGCTGAGATAAACCAGAGCACCGAAGTAGCAAGAGCGCGTGGTCCAGTCCAATCACTTTGCCACAGTCTGATTCTTTGGACAACAAAATTCTGTGTCATAGGAATGCTTCAAATCAATTCCCTAGCCACTGCCTTAGTCTCAAAGAATCCAGATCCTTGAGCACGTTGGCAGCTCTATGTCTTGCAGGAGTGGGGAGGCTGAAGACGGTTTCTCTGAACAATTTTTTGAAGCGCAAAAGAGCACTTCAAACATGGCACCATCATGACAAGGACATGGAACTGCTGGGATATATTCAAGCATTGACGTAGCAAGTATGCAAGGCTCAGTGGGTCCAGAATCACATGGGCATGTTCTTGTGCTATGTATGGCAAAGTGGCACCGAGCAGCAACTCTTCAAACCTACATCACGTATTGGCAGCAAAGTCTCAACGCGTGGAAAAAACGGCCCCAACAGGGACACGGCAATGCCGTGTAAAATGGGTTGACTAAGAATCCGGCTGACACCAAGTTCTGACTACAAGTATTGCACATGATGCTGGTTCATGGAGAATACAATTCCAGGCGCAAGACACCTGGTCAATCATAGCACTATCTTTGCAGCTACATGAAAGACAATCTCTGCCCGGATCCCTCAGGATGCTCGAACTGGGAGGTTGGGTTGAATGTGTCAACATTGTCAACCCTGCTACAGTTGGCCGGCCAATGGGGATGTGACCTGCTGCATTTCACTGGTAGTTTTGGTGCACGTGTTTCGTTTCGCCTTGCTAAGAATGCACGTATATCCGTCAAGATGTATGCATGATTGCCGCGATTGCCTACAAAGCATCAAATCATATCCAAGCTGCGGTGCGTATTCCGCAACTGGCTAGGTAGGGGAGGGGGAAGCATTGGCAGGGCTGCTCGCAAGACAATCTCGCCAAACGTCCAGCCCCAGTTCAACAACACCCGGACCCAACAATGCACACATGTTTCGACAAACACAACACAAGGTCTTTCATTCACAGATGTGCCAACTCTGAATTGGGCAGGGTGCCTTTCCAGTTGGACTGGCGTGTTCTCAACGTTGTGGACATGAAGCCAGCTGTCACAACGCAAAACAACCCAATGTTTGAAAGGCGCCCAAAATGCAAGGACACGGCAAAAAAAGCTGTGCCAGTTTCCCAAGAATCCCCGGTGCAAATGGAACTTGGTCACCCCAGGCTTGAGCAAAACTGTTGCTAAGGAGTCTCACAGTGGGCCACTAAACTCAACAAAGATCGCAGTTTAAGGAAGCCGCTTGATTTCGGGTGGCGCGACAGGCAAGGTGCATCACTGCCAAGTTCTGCCCAGTTTCGATGGTTGCAGTGGCCAGACGGCCGTTGCATGGCAGCCAGGTGTCACACAGAAATTGGCGAAGCCGTCCACGGCATCAGCTTCCTATGTTGCCTACGTGCCTTGACAATTGAAGTCCCAATGGCAAAGTGCAAAAGCACCTAGCGGTCGAATATGCATTCCGTTTGCTATAATGTCTAATGTGCAAAAAAGACGTTCTTGAATAGGCATGTTGAAGGTCCAGGCCCGGGCACAGGCGAGTTCCATACTGCCACACCCCAAAAGGGACCTCAAGATGCGTCATATGAATGCTGAAAGCAGAAAAACCTACCTCAAAGCATCCAAGTCATTAAACCATTTTAGTACTGAAACCCATGGTGACATGGAGATTCCCCATTTCGAAAAATGCCAATACAATGCCGCAATTCCTTGGGCCAGTAGCATTTCACCGGACTGCCATCAGCTTTGAAGCAGTTCTCAAAGCCTCGAGTGTTGCCCGGCCTTGAGTTTCGAGTGCGCACACCGCAAACCTACAGATATCTTGGCGAAATTTTGCGGGGCACCCTTCGATAATGAAACCTGGCTCTGGGAGATGTTAAATCTTTATGTTCGAAACAAAGAAAAATCATCTATAGATAGGGTATTTTCCAATACGGGCTAATAGGATCAAACGGTGACCACTTTCGCGCGTCGGGATTTGCAGCTAGGCTCTTCAAAGCTCCTGGCTTCAGGTCGGCAACCAATGGCTGCTCTCAAGCAAGCTGTGCCCTGCCATTTGTTGGTGTTGAACTATAGCTGCACAGTGCATATTTTCCTACATGAATGAAAGCCGCTTGGAGCTACAGCCTGGGAAATCTTCCATCACTAAGGAGCTTGGCGGATCACAGCAACATGGTTTATACTTCGAAATGGGCCTGGAGATGGTCAGGGGATGAATGGGGGTTAATTTGGGCAAGTGCGGTTACAAAGCCACTTCTAGCCACAAGACCATTGGGATCTTAGAGGTTGTTCACAGGGTTTTTCAATCCGACAAGTTGTGTAGCTGAAATACACCGAAAATATGGCTGGTGATCTGGAAGATTGATCAATCAAGATATTTTGTCAAGGTATCCAGCTGAAACTTCCCAAATCCTTCTGAATGCCGCTCACTGTAGCAGTGAACCACCAAGACTTTTCAGGAGGGATTTTCTTGGAAGTCACTGCCCAAATATGTTTAAAAATTCAAAGCTTACGTTCATAGCCCCGCCCTGGCCTCTGAATCCATGTGATGAAACACTTTTTGCCGCAAATCATTGTGGCCGTCCTCGCTCCAAACGGCTGTGGGTTATCTCAACCTATGAATGAAGCACTTTTTGGCACCTCGGAATTGGTTGCCACATCATGCCTTCCTGGCTTCCGAAGGGAGCATTGCGCACGAAATCTGCTCATTTCAAGAATGAACACTGTGGCCTCCTGCAAATGCTTCCTGAAATCATACAACACAAAGAGATTGGGTGTCACATCATCGCGCCAATCTACGCATAGGGGAACTTGCGTGCCATACAGGGGGAGTTTGCTGCGGTTTTCAAAGGACATGCCGCGCTCGTAGATTTGTCTTTCCGTTGAATTTTCCTGCCACGCGGAGCAAAGTGTGAGGGAACATCGTGTGTTGGCACTCCTTCAAATCACAAGTGTTCCTTTAGATATAGGGTGTTCTTTTCACAACATAAAACTCTACTCCGGAGGCGATGTTCGTGCCCATAGTCATGATCGCTGCATCACTAATCAGACTTTGGTGGATGGTTTTTTGGTGCATTTTAGTATGGACTTCCAGCTGCGTTTGCTTTAAGCAGGCCTGAAGTCTACGTATATGGCGCCAATCCGAAACCACCATGTGGGTTCCGGTTTCACCCTCAAGATTTTCAGAACGCATGCCCTGTCTGTATACCTTAACTTGGCAGAATTGTTGCTGTCATTCTGGTTCATCACAGTGGTTGACAAGGCTGCAACAAGCCTATCTTATCTTTGATCCACATGTTGAGGCTGGGTCAGAAAGGCACTCTTGCCGGACTGGTCGTTTCAATTCCATTCCCCCGAAAATAGTTCCGCTCTTAGCAGTGGTAGAAAATCAGCCAAGCAAAAAACCGACTAGGGCCTAGGGCATTCTGTCTGATGACGTTGCCGGTAGATTGAAATTGCTGGCTCCCTTCAAGGTGCACGAAGATGTAAGCGCCTCCAATATCTAAGCTAAAGTATGGCAATGTTAAATTGCCAAAGTTCCCATGGTTTCAGTAAGAGAGTCGGTGCTTTTTGACTTTATGAAAAGGGTTTTGGTATGTGTCTGTGCACAAGCCAAACAGTTTTGTCATGAGGTGAACGCTTCAATTCAAAAGCAGCGTTTGGTTTCTACTTTTATTGTTAGGGGAGAAGGGGTGAGAACCGCTAGAGAGAAATGTCTTGGTTAAACAGTTGTTGAGAAGTGAAAGATCCTTCCCAATATAATGGCCATGAATCACTCTCAAATCCCAGAGGCAACTCAACTTTCAGTGACAAATTGCTGTAGCAAGCAAGGAAACACAAAGAGAATCGCTGAGTTTAGCACAGTTCCGTTTGATTTTCATCCCTCCTAATTTAATTTCCTCGCTTACAGTGTGTTTTGCCATGGTTCCAACCCCTCCTGCAAGTTCCAGTTGAGACCACAAACAGGGAACGATTTCTGCCTGCCTGTCTCAGAGCTGACTGAAACAGGCGACTCCTTTTAGAAATGCATGTAAAAATGCTGAGACAACAGCCACATCTGCTGCGGATGACTCTGAACCCTGTTGGACCGCAACGCTGTGCAGGACTTGGTGCTTTTCTTGGCCTTAACTGGCAGGAGAAATAAGGTCTAGCACACATTCCTTTGGGCAAGTCAAACCACTTGTTCTTAGGCACCTACCACTTCAATGTATCCTTTCGCATATACCCACTCACATGGGTCATGGCTCGTTTTCCCCGACATGTTAAGGAATTTTGATGGTCCAGCTGGTTGTACCTGGAGCTTTTCAACCTGCCAGACTCCATGCAGCACAACTCCTGGTTGCGCCATGCCCTTTGAGCAAATGAAGTAATGCCAGTGACTTCTGCAAACGGTGTGCTGAAAGAAATGGCTGGAACTGTGTGCCCACATTTTTTCCCACACTGGCTGAATTCGGACCTATGCCTCAGGTGATCAGGGTTGCCTGCTGGCATTTCAAAAGCCAATTCAACTGGCTGCGGATTCAAGCTCAAAGTTCCGATGCTCAAACCTGTCCGCATAGGACCGTTTCAAACTCGAGCGCCTTCCATAGGTTCCACTGGCCGTTGTCTGGAACTCAGTTTTTTAGTGTCAAAAAGTTTTGGTTGTTCCACGCATTTCCGATCATAGTCTGTGCGCAGAACAAGCTGTCAATTCAGCGGCTTTCGTGGCAAGGCATTGGTTTGGCGATGGTTGGAAATTCTTGGTAAAAAGGAAGGTCAAACTTTGAGGGGTCATAGATCCTGCCGAATGGCCAGCAATAAAACACATGTCCGTAATTCTGAAACACAGCAGACCTTGCTCAAGACAAGACGGCTATGCCGGCTCAGCCTGCATGTGTGAAAACCCAACTCCCGGTTGCGGAGGGTCACTCTTTCACATGTTAGTCATTTTGTCTTTTCTCGGGGCGCATGGAGCCTATAGTATGGGGTCTTCGCCAAGCGCAGGCCAAGCCTTAGTACCTTCTTGCCACTAACTTCCAATTAGGCGTGCCGTAGACTTGTAGGGTTGCGACTGCTTGCAGGTGGGGCTTGGCAAACTCCTGATGCCCTCAAAAATTTCCTCAAGATCCGGCGCAAACTTGGGCCTGGGGGGAGAGCCAAACATTTGCGCAGGTCAACCCACCTATAGCAAGAGATGTGCCGTTTGATGCCTTTATTGACACCAATATGTCGGTGCCTTTGCCAAATTGTGTTGGTCCTTTGACGTCCAAGATAATATTCTTTCAACGGTTGCACATGGAACTTTTTCCAAGCGGCCAGGCTCGCTCCAACCGCGAAGAGCGGCACTTTGCATGACCCCTTGATCGAAAGAAGGACTGCTGCCAGTGAATGGCATCTCTTGTCACTGAATGGCATCTCTTGTCACTGCTGCACAAAGGCCTCGGGTGTCCTGAACATGGCTTATAATGTCACACGAGCAATCTAGGAAACTCAAGGCTCGCGAAAAAGACATCAACAGCGTGGGAAAGGTCCCATGGCTTACCACGCAGTTGCACAGAATTGGTGTGGGGCAAATTTGGGAGGTATCGCTGAAAGGAAAATAATGTATATGCGCAGGTATGACATAGCTTGCAAAGGGGATATCGCTATTTGGGAAGGTTCCATCGCTTACCTCATGTGAGTACAATTCTTGAAGTCCGATGTTTGCTCCTTAGATGCTTTCTATTGCCGAAGTTTTTGCAGTGGCTCCCATGCCCCTGTTGGTCCAAACTACAGACCTGCATGGTAGGCTTGATTTGCTGTGACGTTGTGACTCATCTTGTCTATTTGACCTTCCAAAACTTTTTTGATGTCGGAAGGCATACACTGAAAAATATGACCATGTGAAAAGGCCATGGAAGGTCAGTGAGAATATGTTGAAAAGGCGGTCAAAAACCAGGGTCCTGCTGCAGGAGTCAAAAGCATTTTCTGTAACATATTTTTTCATGGTTGCTTTCGTTACATATAGTTGGTGTGGGCCTACAGGTAATCAAATGGTGAATGTATTTGATACTTTTGAGAAAGTTGCACCTTTGCATGCTGTAATCCAAACCGCCTTGTGCACAACTCATGTAGTCAACTCACTGATCGTTTGATGATTGTGATTCTTGCAGGGAGAACTGCCACAGAGTAACCTCTTGGTCAAAAGATGTTGACACTTTGAGAAGCCAAAGGTCCTCCCAAATTGCCAAGAATTTCCAGAAAGCGCAAGTTTGAGACAAAAACACCTTTTTTCAGGACAAAACGGGCTTTTTGAAGTTGGCCCTCCGGATGCGAGGCTGCAGCTTCCATCTTTGGCCAATCACTTGGGGCACTGCCTGGGAGCCAAGGTCAGCTAGGATTTGGGCCTACATGATGGCCTCACGAAACAAACGCTAAGAGATCCAGAAGAGCTTCACTTGGTGATGTCAAGTGGCCTGTTATACCTTCAAAAACCATGTTTTTTTTGCTTCAACATCTTGGCATCTAAGAAAACAAAGTCGATGTGCTTGGCTGTGCTCTCAGCCGCGACAGCACTTCAAAGATGGCCGGGATCACTTTGGACCCATGGCCCTTTCGAAGTTCAAGGCCTGTTCTACTTGTCTGAAACTGATCAGTGGGATGGCACCAGCGAACAACGGCATCGCTGCACGTGCCAGGTCAAATCACCTTAGGCCGGCCATCGTGGGTTTTCCATAGCAAAACCGTCAACCCACTGATGATGAAAGAACGGCCACAGGCACATGTAAGTGGGCACACGGGTAACAATACAATTCTTGGTGTGGATTGGAAGTGGCGTATCCGGTATCCGATCCAAACTAGAGGGTTCAATACCCAAGAACCAATGGTCAACAACTGTTATCTCCTGGCTCTCTAGAAACGAGCCGCGCGCAAATACATAGCTGTTTGGCACATCTCAATACAAGCCTTTGGCACCAGCAGCGACTTAAAAACGGCACCAGCAAAGGGAAGGAAGTAATCATGAAGGATGATACCAGAATGGGTCGAAACTCTTCAACCCGCCCCTGCATCCAGAGCAAACTGAATAGAATAGCCATGCTGGGGATGTTCTTGTCCCAAGGTGAACTTATTGAAATCGTTGCCAAGTGAATTCAACTGAGTTTGAAACCAAGGCAAAAAAACATTCTTCCTGATCACTAAACCAACAGTTTTGGGTCGGATTTCTTGAATAAAGGTGTGTATACGTAATGATGTCAAATCATATTTAGCCAGAATCTTGGTGGGGTATGCTGCCTCACAAATGTATGCTACTTGGCCAATTGGGCGCCCTACAAAATACATATCCAGCAAATCCATGTGATCTGCAACTCATCTGGAGAATTTCTAACAATGTTGGACCTGAAAAGTTCAGCCACTTGTTATTGTCCCTTATTAGAAATCATCCAATTTATGTTTCTACGGCAAAAACCAGACTGTTTTGCGTTTTACTGTCTAAAAAGGGGAGGCCGGGAGACAGGAGTAAAGAGAGACAAAGAGACTGAGACAAACAGAAAAATGAACACAAGGAAAAATAAGGTTTTCCATTCATGGCTGCAATCCTAATTCCAAGCCTGCTTTGGCAAACACCTGACGCATCGACACAAGGCAGCAAAGGTACTGTTCACCAGATCCTCCGCCAGCAGCACCGTGGGGTTCACATTGGATCCACCAATCCAAGTTCTGGTGTCATCACGCTGAGTGCCACCTGATACCCCATGCGTAGCGCCAGCATGCGGCACAACAGGGAGGCACCTGAGATGTTGAGCATTGCGCACAACAAATGGCAGTTGGGTTTGGGTTCGGGCCCTAGTTCACAAACGCTTAGGCTTGAATGCTCTAGTCCTTCCCCGTGCTGATTGGCAAATTTTGAACAAGGCGGATCAGGACTTTTGCCTCTGAAAACTGGATGATTTAAAATCAGAAATTGCCAGAGCAATGAAATATAATCCCGAGCCATTGCCATCTGTATGGAGGGGTTCATCTAACACCACCCAAGGATATGAGGTTCGATTGGGACTCTTAGATTGGAGATACATGGAACCACCAAAAACTTGGTATCGACACTGAAAATGAGATGATCATCCCAACTGCTCCATAGCCCCCTAGACCCTCAACATCAACATCCTGATGATGAAAACGGCATGGGAATTTAGCCTCAACAAATTCAGTCGACCCACCTTCATCAGCACTTTGAGGGACGGGGTATGATGTGATGGGTACCTGTTATTGGCCTACCTCAGGAATGGGTAGTCAGAGGTGATTTATGATGGTGGGCACGATGATGACCATCCAACTTGACCCACTCCAGCTCCAGATACTGGTGGGCAACAGCATGGCTTCCTGGCTTTGAGCTGGTAAAAAGTCAAGCAACTGCCAACACTTGTTCAGGTGTGCACATGTTCCAGAGCCCGGATAACCATCATGCCTCCAAAACGGACACTGTTCCCCGAGCAAGAAACACGATAAATGGTGGTATGACCTGACTTTCATAGTTGACCCCAGAAGTGACCGTATCGCATATACTGACACAAGATGTTGCAACAGTGGGGGTATCTCACTTTCTCGCAATTCAAACGATCAAATCACCCCAAGAGGAAAACAGACTCCCAGACTTGGTGATATCCGATTCTATATTTTAAAATTATATATTAATATATATATATATTATATATACACTAGTGTAATGGGTTCATGCACGCGTCTACTACAAGTCGTTATGCAAATCGAATGTTTAATACTTAAAACATAATCTCGGGCACCAAATAATTCATCAACACTCCTCGATCTTGCAAATGTGTGGCCGATGAGGAAGTTGTGCAGCATTTCATTTTCTGTCCATACCATCTAGTCTACACGCTGTTGACACAAACAAACATTTGAACCTATAAACATGTTGGTGATTGTAAACACGTGTAGCCAGATCGGCATGGGTCACAGGGAAACACATGTGTCGGAATTTCCGACTATAGGGAAACGAGCAAACTCCCCGATTCGCCCACAACTCTTTTGCACTGTCGATTATAAAAGATTTCAATATTTTCACGGGATATCGGAAACACGTATATGGAATAGAATTTATTATATCATGCAAAATATTCATTTACATCAAATGACCACCCTGTGCAATTTGATTTGGAAAGGAATCCAAAAGAATGTCTATGAACATTGATTCCTGCCCAATGAAATGCATATCGAAAGGTTTGGGTTTTTAGGATAAGGTTCTAGGTGGTTGTACGGTTTCAGGATGGTTTTAGGGCCTATAGCTTATAGTTTACAGGTTTAACGATCATATGATGCAATGACGATGTTATCAAATGAACGCACAGCTCCCTCGGCTGCGCATTCCTCCCAGATAACTACTAGCTAACATATCTAACGTGATCACGGTCTCTACCTCCTCCCACAAAAAAAAGGGCAAAAGACCCCAAACTGTGTGGGGGAGGTAAAAAGAATTATAATTAAAATGTTGATGACGATGTTGCTGTTGTTGAAGCTGTTGATGATGTTGATGATAATGATGATGTTGTTGATGATGGTGATGGTGGTGATGATGATGATGATGGCGATGATGATGATGATGATGATGGTGATGATGATGAGAATGGTAATGATAATGACAGTGATGATGATGATGATGATGATGATGAAACTGATAATGATAATGACAGTGATGACGATGATGATGATGATGGTGGTGGTGATGGTGATGATGAAGATTGAATGATGAATGATGAATGGTGGATGATGAATGATGATTGATGAATGATGAATGATTGTGATGAATCATGATGATGATGGTGATGATGACGATGATGATGACGATGATGATGGTGATGATGATGATGATGATAATGATGATGAAAGATGAATGAAGAATGATGAATGATGAATGATGAATGATGAATGATGATGACGATGACGATGACGATGGCGATGATGAAATTTACACATGTCCATGTCACAAGAAGCATTTTGCGCGAGGCGGAGCAGTCGACACGCACATGGAATTGTCACAAGAGGATTTTTTTGCGCAGAAATTTGCGGTTAAAATGCCAAACGCGTATCCAGGGGCCACCATTTTGTGCGAGCCTGCGCAATCGAAACGCATGGACATGTCACAAGAAGCATTCTGTGCAGAAGTTACAGGGGAAAATGCTAGCTGCTAAACGCGTTTTCCGGGGCCAGCATTTTGTGCGAGCCTGCGCAGTCGACATGCACATGGGCATGTCGCAAGAGGCATTTTGCGCAGAAATTTAGAAGTAAAATGCCGTACGCATATCCCGGGGCCACCATTTTGTGCGAGCCTGCGCAATCAAAATGCACATGGACATGTCACAAGAGGCATTTGTGCAGAAATTTACAGGGAAAATGCCACACGCTCACCCCGGGGCCAACATTTTGTGCCAGCTTGCGCAGTCGACATGCACATGGACATGTCACAAGAGGCATTTTGTGCAGAAATAAACAGGGAAAATTCCGAACGCGTATCCCGGGGCCAGCATTTTGTGCGAGCCTGCACAGTCGACATGTACATGGACATGTCACAAGAGGCATCTTGTGCAGAAATTTACAGGGAAAATGCGGTACGCGTATTTTGGGGCCAGCATTTTGTGCGAGCCTGCGCAGTCGACATGCACATGGACATGTCACAAGAGGCATTGTGTGGAAATTTACACGGAAAATGCCAATTGCTTCCGATACCACCTCAATTGAACACCGGCCCTTAACTGTTACCGTAAGAACCCGTCAGTGTGGCCACACTGTTTGGGGAAAAACACTGTTTCGTCGCCCTCGTTCATGAGCTGACAGCCAGCGTCGGCAGGTTGCCGTCCTTCTCAAAAGAAGACATGACTCCTGAGCCAGGGACTACGACTGCTGCGTTCTGCATGGTGAAAACCCACAATTTTGGTCATAGGAAGATATTACAGTATGCCACTGCTCAAACTCATGGTCCCTATCAAAATACGATTGTTTTCCAGCCATTTGCAAATTACTATACCATCCGAACCAAAAGTCTACAATTTTGCAATGCTTCCATGAACAAATGATCTTTTGACCATATTTCATAAAAAGGTCGTCTTTTTGCCAAAAGTTCATCTTTTATTGAAAATTGCTGAAAACCCCATGTGTCCATGGTTTTGGACGGGATCCTAAAAGGTATACCTGGATAGTTTTGATATTTATCCTGATGCATTCTTATTTTTATTTTCCATGCCATGTTGTATCTGTATATTATGTGTTCTCATCTTTAAATAGTCCCATCCAGGATGTCCACAACATTACAGTATATGGATGTATCTGGTGCCAAGAACGAGGAAACAGCCCCAGCGATCAGTCATTACAAGTTTCATCGTGTTCATGGTGCCCAAATACCCAAATAGCTGTAATTTCTGGGACCCGCAGAAATCCCGTACTAATCCGTAGAAAACCCATAGAATCCTGTAGTGCAATTCGAAATGATCGTTTTTTCCACACATGTTGGACAAAGTTCAGCTTTTGCAAACGGGTAGAAACCCGTATTTTAGCCCTGGAAACCCGTAAAACCCATCCGAAAAACATAGTTTTTTTGATAGTTTTTGGGGGTCCTGGCATTATGTGTGCCCGTATATTTTTAGGCCTTCTTAGCATGTTTGATAGCTCCAAATTCGATGGTTGCAATTGATGAAACATTTCTGACAATGTGAAGGTAAAACAAAGAAGTGGATTGTCTCCTGTCAAACTGCCATACTGTCTCATCCAGGATGTTCACAGCATTTTCATGGTATGTTGATGGTATATGTGGCACAGTCTTGGAAATAGCTGATTTCCAAAAGTTCGACTTTTCGGGAAAAAACAGTGTTTTTCCATTTTTTCATAGGCGTTTACGATTTCAAGGGTTTTTGGATCCCATGGTACTGTATATGCATCACACTTGTGCTTTTTCGCTCACAGTCTCATTAGGCTGCGGCATTTGGGAGGGCAAGGCTGGCTTTAAAGTTCAAAACCACGCCTGAAACGAATTACAGGTGTCTCACCACTCCCAAGTCTATATATGTCTGCGAATTTAACATGCACTATTCATTAAAATTATAATGATACATCTATCCATAGCCTATATAGATAGATAGATAGATAGATAGATGGATAGATAGATAGATAGATAGATATAGATAGATCGATAGATCGATAGATCGATAGATCGATAGATCGATAGATCGATAGATCGAAAGATCGATAGATCGATAGACAGATAGATAGATAGATAGATAGATAAATAGATAGATAGATAGATAGACAGATAGACAGATGAAAGAGAGAGAGGGAAAGAGATAGATAGATAGATAGATAGATAGATATAGATAGATATAGATAGATATAGATAGATCGATAGATCGATAGATCGATAGATAGATAGATCGATAGATCGATAGATCGATAGATCGATAGATCGATAGATCGATCGATCGATAGATAGATAGATAGAGATATAGATAGATAGATAAATAGATAGATAGATAGATAGATAGCACGTACCTCTCAAAATGTTGGTGTTGCAAAGCAATCATCTGCTGGGCTGTTCCTCTGAAATCTCGCCTTCTTCGGAACCCATCAAAGTTCAAGGAGTGCCTCCCGTGGCGGGTGGAAAGACTGGTGGCTGCAGGTGGCTTCCGTCATCGGAAAGAAACATTTCGAGGTTTCCAAAGTCATGGAGCTAATTCCAAAAAATCCAAAATTAGACATGTTCGTGTTGAAACCCATGTGGTCTTGGAGAACCCCTATTTTAGGAAACAAGTAGAATGTCGGCATTATACCTATACAGTAAATTACTGCAGCAAGGAAAAATGCAGCGAAAAACGCGCATCTCCTTCCGCTGCTTGGTTGATATAGCAGTTCCCACACTCCCATCCCATCGCGGCCTCGAGGCAGGGCAGAACTCAGGCGTAAACATGTTGAGGTTTCTTGTGTTCTTGTCCCCCAAAGAAGGTATACGTATATGTGAGGCAAGAAAAACGTCAATATCATCAAGGCAAGGGGCAAATGATGGCAGCCTAAAAATGACATGAATCGTATGGAATGGAGCTATAACATTAATAAGCATGGCGCGGGGAATACCAAACATTGAGGACTTCCGGGGCATAGCGCCTGTGATGCTGTATTGTCGCAAAAGCAACTGGGGTGTGGCTCACCAATTTTGACATGTTCTGAAGCTTGAACCTTGTATTATCTTGTATTTGGTTTGAGACTGAAAAAGGTGCTACCAGCAACGTTACTTCACTGTTCTAGTTCTCAAATACCCTTTGTCATGGGACAATGTCCCACGCCACTTTCCCACCAGCAACGCCAATCTGCTTGGAAATTTGGACAACATCGCTGCACATCTTTCGCCGTTTTTTCCTTCGCAGATGGGTGTGGGTGTAGGCATCACAATGCCTGCCGTGGCGCAAACGAATGCTGACCAATGGAACTGGGACCAAAGTCATTCAAAGACGGATGTGATCAAGCTGAAGCCGCACGTGCCGGAATAGAAAAGAGGTGACGATGTGCTTTTTGTTTCGCGGAGAAGCTCCATGGGCTTCTTAGAAGATAAGTTTTCACTTTGGTCAAAATTCGTGTTTGGCGTCTTGGAACCCCTCTGCTTCCAAGAGCCTCTATAAGTTGCGAAATTCATCTTTTCAGGTTCGAAGAAGGCCACCCGGAATGCACCCAGACTTGCATCCCCCTAGATCAACCTTGGCACCAGCTTTGCATGGTCATCCCACCAGCAACGCCAATCTGCTTGGAAATTTGGACAACATCGCTGCACATCTTTCGCCGTTTTTTTCCTTCGCAGATGGGTGTGGGTGTAGGCATCACAATGCCTGCCGTGGCGCAAACGAATGCTGACCAATGGAACTGGGACCAAAGTCATTCAAAGACGGATGTGATCAAGCTGAAGCCGCACGTGCCGGAATAGAAAAGAGGTGACGATGTGCTTTTTGTTTCGCGGAGAAGCTCCATGGGCTTCTTAGAAGATAAGTTTTCACTTTGGTCAAAATTCGTGTTTGGCGTCTTGGAACCCCTCTGCTTCCAAGAGCCTCTATAAGTTGCGAAATTCATCTTTTCAGGTTCGAAGAAGGCCACCCGGAATGCACCCAGACTTGCATCCCCCTAGATCAACCTTGGCACCAGCTTTGCATGGTCATCCCACCAGCAACGCCAATCTGCTTGGAAATTTGGACAACATCGCTGCACATCTTTCGCCGTTTTTTCCTTCGCAGATGGGTGTGGGTGTAGGCATCACAATGCCTGCCGTGGCGCAAACGAATGCTGACCAATGGAACTGGGACCAAAGTCATTCAAAGACGGATGTGATCAAGCTGAAGCCGCACGTGCCGGAATAGAAAAGAGGTGACGATGTGCTTTTTGTTTCGCGGAGAAGCTCCATGGGCTTCTTAGAAGATAAGTTTTCACTTTGGTCAAAATTCGTGTTTGGCGTCTTGGAACCCCTCTGCTTCCAAGAGCCTCTATAAGTTGCGAAATTCATCTTTTCAGGTTCGAAGAAGGCCACCCGGAATGCACCCAGACTTGCATCCCCCTAGATCAACCTTGGCACCAGCTTTGCATGGTCATCCCACCAGCAACGCCAATCTGCTTGGAAATTTGGACAACATCGCTGCACATCTTTCGCCGTTTTTTCCTTCGCAGATGGGTGTGGATGTAGGCATCACAATGCCTGCCGTGGCGCAAACGAATGCTGACCAATGGAACTGGGACCAAAGTCATTCAAAGACGGATGTGATCAAGCTGAAGCCGCACGTGCCGGAATAGAAAAGAGGTGACGATGTGCTTTTTGTTTCGCGGAGAAGCTCCATGGGCTTCTTAGAAGATAAGTTTTCACTTTGGTCAAAATTCGTGTTTGGCGTCTTGGAACCCCTCTGCTTCCAAGAGCCTCTATAAGTTGCGAAATTCATCTTTTCAGGTTCGAAGAAGGCCACCCGGAATGCACCCAGACTTGCATCCCCCTATAGATCAACCTTGGCACCAGCTTTGCATGGTCATCGAAGGTGGAGATCAGTTGATTTGAGGGAAGGAACTTCAAAGTAGAAACACAATGGTTTTCTTCGTCTCTGGTGAGGCAGCAGAACCCTGCAGTCAGTGGAAATGCGGAGTGCATGAAGGCGGAGTTTGCATCATGTTGCGTATTCAAAGGAACTCCTCAAGGAGACTGAGGATGCAGATGAGGCACGGCAAGAAGTGCAGCATCCCCTCAGCAACCAAACACGTGTTGAATGGGGATGACACAAGCACTGATGAGTCCAACAGTGACCGAATATAGCGACAAACACACAGCGCAGGCTGCCGGCTTTTCCTTTCGTCTATAGGCACCCAAAATAAGTGGTCACCTTGTGAACTCGATGCGCTCACTTCTTCGACGCTCTGTGAAGCAAGGGCCTTCCACCCAATGAGTTCGACGCAAACACGGCCAATGGTGCAGCTGCTTCCATGGTCCGTTTCCACTTGGCCCCTAAACGCTTCCAATACCCGTTGACAAATGGCCGTCCATGTGGTTGTGGGTCAAAAGCCTGCGCCATATTTTGCGGTGAGCACCTGACAAGGGAACAGAAACGCCTTTGATAGCATGTTCACCTACGCATCTTCAGGAGGGAGCATGGGCCCAAATGTTTGGATTTGATGTTCCGTCAAAAATGGCGTTTATTTTGGAATCCTTTGTCGCAGATCACAAAATTTTGCAACCTTTCATTTTCCATGATTGCCATTGCAAGTCCTTAAATGTCCAGGCACAGCGAAGCGGTCCCATCTACAGTGCCTTCATGTTTCTGTTCCATACATGGTACATGTCTGTAGGTTGACCAATACGTGCGCATCTTGAGATCCTCAAATGACTCATGTCTAAGTCTGGATATCTCCAGCACCAACCCACCGAAATAGACAAGAATAGGATGGTTGGTTTGCTACTCACACTGAAAACAACAAATGTCCCCCAGCAGCCCCAGCACCCTGAATTCTGACATACCGAATCCCTTGAGCAGTTCCATCTCAGTCGAGAGCTGCGAGAATTGCCTGGCCATCCTGATGGCGGAGGCTCTTTTCACTGCTGGGCTGCGTAGCTGCCGTAGCCTATAGCCCGCTATAGCCCCTCCCAAGCAGACAGGGACCGTGAAAAAACACAAGCTTCTGTGCTAGGCAAGCAGGTACGGCTTATCCAAA
The DNA here is from genome assembly GCA_947184155.2 of Cladocopium goreaui. Lineage (NCBI taxonomy): Eukaryota > Dinophyceae > Suessiales > Symbiodiniaceae > Cladocopium > Cladocopium goreaui. Next base: position 101,710 of record CAMXCT020001630.1, on the reverse strand, counting down.
AAATTGGGATCTACCACAAGGCCTTTTCTACGAAGTAGGGCGCCTGACTGGGGTGAAAACCTAGCAATGCGGGCTACATACCCACTTCTTGTCGGCTAATGGGCATTTCATGAAAGGTTCACACGCACAAGCCAATATAGGCCTGCTTTATCAAGATTTTCAGTGAAACCTTGGACCAGCCGAAGAGTTGCTGATAGCACCCAGCACGTGTCAAACAAGATGCATTTTTGGACTTCCAGCTGCAGAATTCTTCCCTACGGTTTCAATTGCCACTCTTTTTATAGCAACCGAGAATAAAGCAACGGGGCTAGGGTCATGATTTGTGTGTCTGAAAATTCGGGAAGTCCCTGAATCTGCATCTGCCTTTTTTTCCGGTTTCACATTGACTGCCAGCCGCACATCACGCCCACTTGTTTCGGACAATCTTTCGAGCTGGATTGAAGAATAGAAGATGGAAGTAGGTCCTGGTATTCCTAATCAATAATATGCCCGTAATCTGCTGTAATCAACTAAGCATCCTTTTCGAATGCTTGTGATACTAAATCTGTCAAGCCACGCAGATCCAACCGAATATAAATTGAAGCAAATGAAGTCAAAAGAACATCTTTCTGCGGCTCAGAGAAATGGGAAATGCCCGTTTTACCTTGTTTGAGTTTGTTTCATCTCTTTTTGGAATGATTGGCTTTAATCAGCTATAGATCTGGCTGGTGGCTCTTGAAACTTCCAGTCCGTCAGAATTGTTTGACCCCGCTTCAAGGTGTCGATGGCTAAACGAATTGGTACGCAATAACAACCACTATGCACCAAGAAGTCAATCAAATGCAAATGTCCCAGGTGCCATGTCGAGGACAGTAATGACTCAATCGGAACCAAAGTCACGCTGAGGCCTACGTCTTGTGTTTTTTGGCTGGTTGGGAGTTGCGAGCTGCCCCTCGTCGCATTAGATTTGGCAAGAACTCCTTTCGACACCGCCCGGGAGCGGAGCTCATATTTCTTTGCGGCGCCTGTAGCGCAAACAATCTCGCCTGATGTTGCTGGGTGACAAAAACGTTTGTGCTTCCTGCAGAGTGCAGCGAGGCAGATTGACCTCCCATCTAGGCTGAAGCGACAAGATGTGCCAAGTTCCAACTCTGAGTTGCGCAAAGTTCCCCAGTGTTCCGCCAAAACGCTTTTGGTACGCAGAAACACCACACATTGGTCTCATGACAACTGGGGTAGAACTGTCACAAAGAAACGCCTGAAATGGCTAAGAAAAGTCATCTTTTGCCCCAGGCGTAGGCTCCCATGCAAACGGCGTAGGTTGCGTAGACATTGGCATAAGCTCGTTTTCGCCTACACCGCGTAGGCTTTGCGTAGACATTTGTTGGCAACAGTTAGGACTCATTCATTTTGCCTTGGTTAGTTGTGATATTTGTGGTCTGTGGTTCCGAAGCCTCATGCCACATTCGAAACAAAGAGAAGCAATGGCCGCGTAGGCAAAGCCTACACCGCATAGGCTCGCGTAGGCACCTTTTAAAAACCATACCCCGCGTAGGCTACCTCATGCAATGGCGTAGGCTGGGCGTCGACAGTTGCGTTAGGTTGTATGTAACTGGTCATCGAAAGACAAGTTTGGGCTGGACCCCGCACTTTTCTGATGCATTTGTTCATGCTAAATAACAAGTTGCACCAAGGATGAAATTAGACCGGTCGCAACTGAAACCGTAGCTGAAGCGTACCCTCATCTTCTAATACCTGTAGTGCTTATACTAGCCCGTGAATCGGGCGCATTGGGACGCTACCATTGACCAGAACTTGGGGCAAACGATTGCCTATTAGGAATGCTATTTGCCGAATTGTTGGCAAACTCACATGTAGGCATTTCAAAGCCAAAGTCATGTGGTTCCAAGAGGCTCCAAGTCCTAAGTTACTTTTGCCGTGAGAAGCTAAGATCGCCCCGGTCATCTCTACTCGGCTGCATCTCTGATGCCACATCTACTCCGTGAAAATGCAATCTCTCCTTTTCTGAAAACTTTTGAAGCCGTTACTACTCTGTAAAAATGCCGTGAAAACACGTGAAATTTCACGCTCGAAGTTTTTTTCGCCTTACGGATCCAAATGCCATATCTACTCGAAAGGCCTAAGTAACTTGCGACTCGGAGCCTCTTGGTTGGGCAGGCATTTCAGGGGCGAGACTTCGATTCAAGGCCATGCTTCATTGTCTGACTGATCAGAACAGGCATCTTTGGGGAAAACCGTCGCTTGTCCAAAGTGACCGTGTTGATCAAACGGTGCATGTTGGTGCCATGGAAAAGTGGCATCACACGAATTGCTGCGTCCTCCAGGTCAATTCACCTCGGGTGTCGCCATCCGTCGCCCCCAAAATACGTCCTACAAGCTAATCGACTCATGCGATTGGGTAGGCGCTTCAGGAGCGAGATTCCGATCTACAAGCTTCAGCTTGACAGACCAGGACTATACTTTCAAACCGAAACCCCTGTCAGATCTTTCAGGTTCAAGAGCGTGTTTAATTGTCTGCTGATCAATGGGCATCTTTGCACCAGCGTCGCTGGTCCCAGGTGACCTTTCATCGGACGATGCAGGGTGCCATGGAACATTGGCATCACGTGAATTGCTGCGTCTTCCAGGTCAAATCACCTTAGGTGCCGCCATTTTCTTTTGTCAGAGCAAAGGGCTGAATCTAAATTGGATATACCAGAAAGTTGCATAACGATGGATGGTTCAATATGAATATTATTCATAATGACAACTGACCCATACTGAAATAATTTTCGGCATTCAGTTTCAGTTGGAGTCTGTTCAGCTATCGCTGTATAAAGTCTACAAGCCCACCGACAGGCAGGACCCCACTATTGAGATTCTATGAGATTCTAGTGGTTGTCTGTGTTCGTATCTCTCCCTGTAGTTTGCAGAGCCCGTTGATCACAGTTCGTTGAACCGCACCTGTGGAGTTAAAATCAAAAGTACCGCCTTTTTGGAAGGTTTGCTGTCCACACACATGATGCACTTATTAAGTGTCAAGTGCATTGAGGTGCCAGTTGGTGCAGAGCGACTGAGAGAATACATGTCGACGCGTCTATGCAAATGTTTTTCCAGTAGTGTAAAGGTGTCTTCACACCATTTTCACTGGAAACACTGTCCTACCTTGCCACACGACACTCGAAAACTTGTTTTGAAATTCGGCTCTTGTTGTCATAGCGGACTCCCCAAGATCCACCTCGGTCCTCAGCCAAGAAACTGATAACGACATCTGGAACCGTGAACTCCATGGATTCACACCAGGTTCGTGTTGGTTTCCTCGGATTTGTTTGGGGCACACATGGAACCAACTGTGATTCAATCATATCTAAAATCTAGAGTACCTTATTGCAATTTATAACTAAATAAATATATATATATATAGATATAGATATAGAGTAGTGTGTGTGTATATATATATATATTATGCAATATGCACGACATGAAAAAACCACTAGATGGGTATAAAAAATGTAAACAATATAAATATAAATATATATATATATAGTATATATATAATTACATACGGTATAAAACGTATATATGTATATATAATAAATATATAAAATATATAATATACAAAATCAAACATCTTTCATATATTCAAAAGAATAAAACAAATATGTATTTAAAACAAAAAACTATATCTTATATACAGATAGTACAAATTACATATACCAGTAGTACCGCACAAGGCGGTGGTGGAAGTTTCAAATATATGAAACCTATAGGAGAGCTTGGTTGTTGTGAATCAGGGATGGCAGAGCGAAGTCACTGATGGACCGAAAGGTGCTTGAGGTCTCCTCTCTTTCTCTCTCTTTCTCTGACTATCTACCTACCTACCTATCTATCTTCTATGTATCTATCTATCGATCTATCTATCTCCCTCTCTTTCATTTAATTACCTATCTATCTATCTACCTATCTATCTATCTCTCTCTCTCTCTTTCATCTGTCTATCCGTCTAGCTGTCTACCTGTCTATCTGTCTGTCTATCTATCTGTCTATCTGTCTACCTGTCTATCTGTGGTGCAGTGTCATTCAGTGTAATGTAGTGTAGTGTAATGTAGTGTAGTCGAGTATAGTGGAACGTAGTGTAGTGTAATGTAGTGTAGTGTAGTGTAGTGTAATTTAGTGGAGTGTAGTGGAGTGTAGTTGTGTAGTCGTAGTTGTAGTTGTAGTGTAGTGGAGTGTAGTGTAGTGTAGTGAAGTGTAGTGGAAGGTAGTGTAGTGTAGTGTAATGTAGTGTAGTGTGGTGGAGTGTCGTGTAGTGTAATGTAGTGTAGTGTAGTGTAATTTAGTGTAGTGGAGTGTAGTGGAGTGTAGGTGTAGTGTAATGTAGTGAAGTGTAGTGGAAGGTAGTGTAGTGTAGTGTAGTGTAGTGTAATGTCGTGTAGTGTAGTGTAACGTAGTGTAGTGTAGTGTAATGTAGTGTAGTGTAGTGTAATTTAGTGTAGTGTAATTTAGTGTAGTGGAGTGTAGTGGAGTGTAGTGGAGTGTAGTTGTGTAGTTGTGTAGTTGTAGTTGTAGTTGTAGTGTTGTGGAGTGTAGTGTAGTGGAGTGTAGTTTAGTGTAAAATGTAGTGCAGTGAAGCGAAGCGAGGCGAAACGACATCTGAACCTCCAAAAGTGGTCCGAACCCCTTGTGTTGTGTACATTTTGACTTGGAAATGTGCTTCGCGCCACAACGGCGTGCACTTTTTCGACATCTCAACTTCCAAAGTGGTCCGAACGTGATGTGCTTTGTACATTTTGACTTGGAAATGTGCTTCGCGCCACAACGGCATGCACTTTTTCGACATCTCAACTTCCAAAAGTGGTCCGAACCCCTTGTGTTGTGTACATTTTGACTTGGAAATGTGCTTCGCGCCACAACGGCGTGCACTTTTTCGACATCTCAACTTCCAAAAGTGGTCCGACTCTGTGTTTTGTCCATTTTGACTTGGAAATGTGCTTCGCGCCACAACGGCGTGCACTTTTTCATTCTCATCTGGCCAGCTGGCTCCGCACCCGCCGCTTTAGAGAGCCTACTACTTTTTCGACCCTCCGGAGCCCCAAATCATTGGAAAAACACAATGTTCGCCACTTTCACACCTTTCGCGCATCTGCATCTTCTTTCTTCTGACTCTTTCTCTTCTACTCTTCTTTCTTCCAATCTTTCTCTTCTCTCTGCCTCTTCCCTGCTCTGCTTTTCATCTGTCCATATTGTCGGAAGTTTGACTTCTAAACTTCCTTCGATAATATACATAAAATAAAATAAAATATATCTATTAAAAAATATATATACAATAACATATAGATAATATATATATATATTGCAAAACAAATATATATATATATATATTTAAACTAAAAACACATATGTATAATATTCAAATTTGTATATTTATATATACATAAAATTTCAATAAAATACAAACAAATATCTATAATATCAACAATAAATCAATATACAATATAAAACTAAAAAATAATATATAATGTAACAAATACTGTATATATACAGTACCAGTAGAGTATAAAATCAAAAATATAACAAATAAAATAATGAAAGAACATATAGTATAATATGAGTAATAATATACATATTTTAAAAAACAATAGACACATAAAAGATATTTCAATATACATAACACAAAAATAAATATGTTTGTTTGAATATATATATATAATATATATATATAGTCCAAAAAATGTTTTGAATGACTATACTATAAAACCATTAAGCATATGAAATAAATAAATGCAACATCAAAATTCAATAAATCAAACAATATATTATTTATATGAAAATACATATGAATAAAATATAATATGGGATAAACGAAGATAATATACTAAAATAAATGCAACAAAACAAAAATAATAATATAATATAATATCATAAAATAAAAACGAATTATATAATTTGACATATCTAATGCAAAAGACAATGGGATAATTCGATAAATTGTACAAAAAATACGCCAGTAAAAAAATAGTAATGTATAACTGAAAACATTCATGGTAATGAATATATATATATATATATACTTATATTTTGAAAAAAACAATAGGAAAAAAAACAAAACATATACATATATAATGTGATACAAATTGATACAATACAAATTAATCAAATACAATAGAATAGAATGCAAAGGAGTAAAACAATATAATATAGTAAAATGCAAAATAATGAAATATAAAATCAGAAAAATAAAAGAAAACAAAGTAAAATCTTAAAAGGTGTATTTTGATATAAACTAACATAATATTAATGTAACATGAATAACAATTTATATATATATATATATTTATAATTATGCAAACATAATATTTTGAAAAATATAATGATATGAAATGAAAAATGAAAAATATATAAAAATATAATATAATATGCGATAATCAAAACATAATATATATATATATATATGTGCGTTCTATTTCATATATGAATGTATATATATATATGTATATATATATAAATGCAAATATTTAAATTTTATAGTACTAGTAGTATATATGTAATGTTAAGTTCATATCAATTATCATCCCCGAATCAACAAACACCCGCATTCCACAAAAAATGTCTTGCAATACTACTTTGGGTCGGTCCCTCCCAACATATGCGACCCCTCCTATTAAACAACACCAAAAGGCACAGGGCCCAGCCAGGCTTCAGGCATCTCACTTGGAGCCTCAGCAGTTCAGCCCAGGCGAAGCTCCAGCATGCGGCAGAGCCAGTGAGCACCTGAGCCAGTGAAGTCGCTCCCTGAGATTGTGCAAAAATCCGCCGGCCTGCCGGCGTGTCTGATTGGAAGGTGTTGTTCTTGTTTCTGTTCTTGGCTTGTACTTGTTCCTTTGTTCTCTTGCTGCGCGTTTTTGCTTCGTCTCAATCAAGTCCACCCTCCCCTCCCTCTACTACTGCTACTGCTACTGCTGCTGCTGTTAACTGCTACTACTACTACTACTCCTCCTCCTCCTCCTACGCTTACGCCTACTCCTACTCCGACGCCTACTCCTACTCCTCTACTCCTTCCTCCCTTCCTCCCCAAGTACTAAACTGGCAATGCCGGTAGCTAATGGCACTGCCTACAGCATTACAGTCGTCTACAGGTATTCGTGACAGGACGCACACGGTACTAAACTGATCGACCAATACTTATTTGGTATGCGGTCCATAGGTTGTTCAAGCAGGCACTTGCTACTCAAGCTGCTTCTGATTTACGGCTCTGTCTTCGTCTCTTCTTCTTCCTCTTCTTTCTCTTCTTCTTACAGTATTCTCTTCTCTTCTAGCGTGCACCTAGCGTGCACATCAACTTCCCTTGGGGCAATCTCTCTCCGCTTCCACCCTGTCTCCTTCCATACAGCGGTCTGCTGTCAAGCCAGGGGCTCATACATAGTACCTGGCGCTACTTTGCTGGGGGCGGTACTAATTTCGTATACGATCAATAAGTCGTCACAGCCAGCACTTGCTACACAAGCCGCTCCCGTTTTCCGGCTTTGTCTTCGTCTTCCTTTCTTCTTCTCCTTCTTTTCTCTTCTGCTTCTCTCGCGGGCTTCCACCTAGAGTGCACATCAAACTCCCTTGGGGCCACCTCTCTATGGCCGGCGGGCTTGCCGAAGGCAATAAAATAGGGTGAAAAACCACACAAGTCCTTGAGGCAAATCCTCAAGCCTACCAGTTCCGAAGAACTGCATTCATAATTCATAGACATGATTTATCGTGACCAATCTTATATCCAGCAATCCTTGCAATAAAAGGAAACATAGAAAAAACAACTGGCTATAGTATGCATCCCCATTTGATCCCATTTGCAATAAAATCATATAAGTACCGAAGTACAATCCAACACAGCTGCAGTAAATTAAATCACAAAACCCAAAAATCAATCATGACTTTGCGGAAAATAATCTTCTAACCCTCAACTCATGGCAGTATCTAAATAAAAATAAATATAAATAAACAAATATACATATATGTATATATAAATATATATATATAATAAATAAATATATACAGCATCTACATCCAAAACTCTATTGCCCCAAAATGGAATATATATGTTTCCTTCGCTACAAAAGGTCGCCTTCGTTTTACAAGGGTTTGGACCAGACCTTCACAAATATACGTGCGGTATCGCGCAGTCATCATTTAGAGCTAGTGGCAGCAGCAATGGCAAAAGTTGTAAAAAACAGTAAAAGGATGTGCCTGGATCTACCAGGATTAGTACTGTGACTCGTAGAAGCAACAAAGGTGCTAGACGACCAACAGTGGCAGCGCAAGCAGCAGGAGCAGGAGCAGGAGCAGGAGCAGGAGCAGTGGCAGTGGCAGTGACAGCAGCAGGAGCAGTAGCAGTGGCGGACAGCACCGACAGCAGTGACAGCAGTGACAGCAGCGACAGCAGCAGCTACCAGCAGCAGCAGCAGCAGCTACCAGCAGCAGCAGCATCAGCAGCAGCAGCGGCAGCGGCAGCGGCAGCGGCGCAACCAACGGCACAACCAGAAGCACAACCAGCAGCACATCCAGCAGCAGCAGTGGCAATGGCAAAAGCAGTGGTAGTATTGGTGCTAGCAGTAGTCATCGCAGTGATGGTGGTAGTGTTGGTGCTTTGCTGGTGGTGGTAAGACACATGCCTGCAGCAAAAACATAACTAGGCCCCGCAGTGGCAATAGTAATTGTCGGAGTAGTAGCAGGATGGGGAAGAAGGTTTGCCAGCTCCAAGCTGCTTGTCGTGAAATTTGCCTTCGTTTTTGCCTTCGTTTTGGCCTCGTTCCAGAATATAAAACCAGGCGGGAAAACGAAACCGCCGGATGAAAATGCAACATGGATGATGAAGAATACAACTTGCAGGCGGAAAGAAATTACAGGAGGAAAAGCAGAAACTTGACAAACATGTAAATGCAACAGGAGAAAAAACAAGATAGGAAAAGAACAACCGAGATCAACAGAAAGAAACGAAGGCGGAAAGGATGCCAACAGAAACCGTCACAGGAAAGGCATGAAAGCAAGAAAGGAAACAGAAGGAAGATAAGGGAAAACAGGTAAAGACCAAACCATCACTGCATGATACACAGTTCTTGACGTTCGCTGCTCAAATGGAAATCTATCAACAAACTTTAGTTGTAAGGATTGCCTTCGTTTGAAAAGGTCGCCTTCGCTTTTTCAGGTTTTGACCTATATTCCATTCCAATACATATCCCTTACGTAACTTACATAGACCTTTTTGGTGGTATATCTATCTACGTATAAGTTGGGGGATGGTAATAAAATATACCCGCCCCTCTGGTAATGAAACGTGGCAATTGAGCATCCTTTATTTTATTGGCTTAGGGAAAATCATCGAACTAAAAGAGAATTGATGCCCTTTTAAAGATGATTTTCTCATGGAACCTTCTTTTGCAGGGGATATTTTCCAGCCAGTCATGTTTGATGACACCAGAGGGGGGAATGATCATCCCCCTTCAGCTCCAGATACCAGTCACCAACAGCATCGGCTCCTGTGGGGTCTCAGGAGCTTTCAAAGATTTTGAGCATCGAAGATAGATTCTACATATATTTCATGAGTCCGTTTCTGAAATGACATGAAATATGTTCAGATCAAACACTAGTGGCCATTTGCAGCCACCCCAGTGGCTGCAAAGGGCTACAAGTTGACACAAGTGGCAACTTTTTCTTTTTTCGTAATTCAATTTCATACGCCTCTGAGTGCTCATCGCTAATTCATGATGCAATATATCTATAACTGATATATATATATATATAATTATATATATATAATTATATATATAATTATATATATATACACACATGCAACTATATACATGAAATTGGCAACTGGTGCCATCTGGTGCCTAAAGGATCTTAGGGAATCCCTACCGTTTTGGCAGGGGAGGACCTCCCCCAAATGTAACTTACATTTAGGGTAGGTAAAACCTTCGAAAATGTAACTTACATTTTGTGAAAAACCCATAAGCCATACAATCAGCACCTTCAAAAATGTAAGTTGCATTTAGGGTAGGTCCCTCTGAAATTTGGAGGGACGTGAAAAATGTAATATTACATTTGTGAGGTAAAACCGTCCTAAATGTAACTTACATTTTTGAAGGTGCCATTTCTGTGGAAGCCTCTGTTCCTCAAAAAATGTAAGTTACTTCTTGGGACGTCACCAAGCATTGGGCCCTCATGGGATAAAAGAAAGAAGTAAAGGTAACAGTTACCCCCAAAAGCTAGTGGTACCCCCAAAAGGGAGGGGAGGAGGCGAAAATGTAAGTTACATTTTACCCCCTCCCCGCTCCCATTTCCATAGTCACTACGTGTGTGGTGTATTCCTGGGGAATACCTTGAATTTGCTTTGACCAGGACCATACCTAGGGGGATCATAATTTACATTTTTCACCCTTCCAAAACCTGGATTCCTGGTACCTTAGAGATTTTAAGTTACAATTAACCCCCCCCTAAAGACACCCCGAAAAATGTAAGTTGCATATTGTAAGGGCCCCCCCAAAAACCTAGGTGAAGGGGGTGGGGATCTTAGGGATATAATCCCAGAGAACCCTTCTCCCGGAGGTTTGGACCTCCTGTGGATGGAAGAAATCCTGCACCAGTTGATAATTGAATGGTTCGTAATTGGCTTGTAATCATGTTGGATGTTAGAACTAATAATCAATGTTCTATTCCACGATTTCTGATCACAGGTGCAAGAATTCGAATCTGGGGGAGGGTTGATATATACATCCCAAACTGCATGGAACACGAAAGTCGCACGGTTTCCAGACTATAGAGGGATTCCGTGGTTAGCTTCTGAGGACAAACAAACCAAAACAGTTTAGAACATCTCATGAGTCAATCAGTCGCAACGGGGCTTTGGGGCACTGCCCAAATTACCCACATTCGGGGTTGATCTCTCCAGGTAATGAAAGCGCTACAATGGATACACAAAAATGTCGCCTAATGGAGAGGCCTGGACACATGTTATACATGTATATAAATGTTGAGAACCGAAAAAGAAAACAAATCTCAGACCTCGACTGTTCTCCCTGCGTACTAGACTTCTACAACGCAATTTTCCCAGGATCCTCTCTGTGATGTTTGGTCGTTTCAATCACCAGGTGTTAGTACCACCCCGGGAAACCAGCTGATCAACACCCAAAGGTGCTGTTGGTGGGTTCTAAGTTCAAACATGTTACTCAAGCAACTCAATTTAGTCTGTACAAGCAAATGGTTGTCTTTTGGTGGCCCACATCCACATCAGCTGAAACCATGCCTGTCCGTATCTTATCAAACTGGAGCAATGAAACCAGTAACATATACAGTATGATTTATGATGATTTATGTCATGTAGTCCCTCCCATTTTTTAAAGGCTATGATTCCAAAAACGAACAACACTCCAGCACCTTTGTTGAACCAAAGTTGGATCCAGTTGATCCATCGCTCCTCCACCGAAGTCATCACTCCTGGACATTTGATGGGGTGCCATGGGATCATTTCTTGGTTGATACCATTCATACCATTTGATATCCACCCGCTTCTGAGTGATGTTGGAGATCCAAATGGGGCTGAGCTCCCCGCCTTCAGTGGAACGCGCCAAAGCCAAGCGCTTCCCGATGAGATGACAAGTGGGAATGCGGCAGGGCAAAATATGTATGTCTCTATATATATATGCAATGTACATAAATATATGATAATATAATATATTCGGGAGGGGGTCAAAACCTATAATGTTCCACAATAGTACGTGGAACATCCAGCATCATCCAGCTATTTTGATGCAAACAGCGGGGTAGCCAAGGTTTTGATTTGTTAGCAACATATATCAAAAAGAATGGCGGCATAATCCATAGCAAAAAATATCAAGGCATGGAAATTCACGTCGGACTGTGGACATCTACATACTTCAAGAAATTGCAGCAATACTTCCTATTGTTTAAGCACTGAAGCTCTGTGCCCTCTGAGCCCGAAGCTGGCAGCAGCCCCGAAACTTGGTTCAAGACGCAACAAATGTGGTGCTCAAGAGGTAGTTCACTTTTCAGGCGCACTGAGCCCTGTTCCTCGTACTTTCAGAGCCCTTCAAATTCTTCAAAAGTTGAAGCTATCTGAAGCTTTTCGTTGCCTCCCAAGGCCCTTCAAGCGTGATCCTTTCACATCATCACCCCCAAAATTGAACATAATCAAACTGATTTGGCCAGCGCTTGAGCTACCTCTGCCGCTATCCCCCCTGGATGGAAAGCAACAATCGTTTGAATAGGTGCTGTATAATGTCAACCCTGGATTAATAAACCCATAGGCTGTTTACTTGGGAGGGTACCATTTGAGCTGAAAAAAAAACTGGTATGTAAATCCTTATCCCAAAAGCAAATCATGTGATTTCCAAGCGGCGGTCTTCATACTTATGTCTCGCCGCTTGATTCTGAACTGTTTGAACTAGAGCTTGTTGCATCTACATCAGAGCTGCTTTCAGCTACATCATATCCGTAGAGAAAGTTTCGTTCAGCAGTTTCTTTTTCAGGGAACAGCATCTTTTTCACAATCCCATGGCGGGGCCATTTTGCAACATGGCAGAAAAGTTTGACAGTGTTGCTGGGAAAATTAACCCATCTGTGGAACAAATTGCTATCAGGTCAATGACTTGGAACGCAACGCATATGGGATGAATGGTCTGCGGTCTCCGGGTTTTTGTGGGCAATTGATCATTCTGACTGATATCCTGATGTCGTTCAGAGGTCGTTCAGAGGTCGTTCAGAGGTCGTTTGGGAGCCGAGAAAAATGGCTAAATAATGACCCTTGAATACACGTGCATTGGTGGCACAGCACGGGGAAGAGTCTTGGGCTCGTAAAGACATGGTTCTAGAGGGAAACCCCTCAGGCTAGGGTCTCGTTGCAGAGATTACAAAGACCGTGCCAAATGCAATTTGCCAGCCCCCAAAAATGCATTTAGGGTGGTTCCGGGTGTAATTTGGCTGCTGATTTGTTCTAAATGCATCTAGACCTGTATATAAATATATGTAAATATATACTTATATAACTTATATACGTATAATTAGAAGGTCGTTCCAATGTCGTTCTAGATGTCGTTCAAAGGGTCGTTCCCCAACTAAATGGCACATTCCAAAATTACCAAAAACATCCGAAATAGCTGCGGCGGTGCCTGGAATTCTGAACGAAGGATCGCACAATACTACTGTCAATTAACCCCCCTTTTTTTTTTGGCTCATTTAAGTATTAGAATTAGATTTTGACTATTGGAGGAGTACCACCCTAGTTAATAAACCATGGTTGATTAATCCGGGGTTGACATTAGTCATGATCCACACCCCAACTGAACTGCACACCCCAGCCGGCTCATTGATATGGCACTCTCCAGTTTTCACAACGTTCCGCCCTGTCAGAAGGGAAGTTCCATCCTTGGTGCAGCTGGTGCCATATGGTGCCATGACGCACCCGGCATGTTCCGACAAGAAACGACTTCTTTGAACGACGTCACTTTTCTGGATCTGGTATTAATATGTCCAAATGCTGGGATCAAAACGACAACATGTAGGAAACCAACAACTGCCGGCAACCCGCGTGACCAGAGGAGTGACCCATGGCACTGGAAGACATTTTTGCTGGTCAAGGAGGCGTCCGCTTGCATGAAATCCTCCAACAGGAGAGTCGCTCATCTATTCTACGCAAGCAGAACGCTATTAAGTGATGCCTGCAACATGTCCGTCAAATCAACCCGGTGAAATGCCACACACATGTTTTATAAATATATGCCGAATGCAGTTGAAGTGTCTATCAAACCCCCAGTTTGTTTCATTGCCCTCCCATTTTGCCATATGGCAATGCATGTCAAAACCCTGGCACTCCCATCATCTGGGCGCCCCGGCTCCACTTCCCGAAGCGGGCCTCCAGGGCCCGCGCTCTCGCCTTTGGCAAAGAAATCGTCCCCAGCTGGGAAGGGGGCAAATCTCACCGGGAAATCAGGATTTGGAAGCTAAATCATCTAAATACATCTAAATAGATCTAAATGCCTTACTTCTGATTTTCAAGCACGTGACGATTGATTACTGGTACCCACAGAAATCGGGAGAACAATTGGTGATTGCATAGTTGATATGCACAGGGGAAAACCTGTGGTCCAAAGTTGGTAAAACCAATAAGATTCAGGATGTGACCATCCACCTTGAAAAGGTAACCAGGACAAAAGAGCCACAACACAATGCAATCTTATCATTTTGGGTCCCTTATCTTTTGCATTAACTGGTTTACCCTCCAGTAAATTAACATGACGACCCTGCCAAATAGGGTTTGGAAGAATAGTTTCCACCAAAACTTTGTTATTTTCAGGGTAATGTTGATTTACCAGATTGTGACAGGGTGTGAATATGTAGATTACTGTAGATGCTACATTGCCCACTCGAGTTATTATGGGAATCCGTACCAACTGGTAGGTTGGTTGATGACGATGAAACAGGCACTTCTCATGTGAGTTTCCATAGGATTCGTTCTGTGGGAACCTGCACTTTGGTCTGAGGGCACCACGCTGTCGAGGCTCTCGAATGCCACCACCTAGCATTGCTGGGGATACTGCGAAAATCAATAGGATATTGCGATCCTCTTCCTCCAACAGCGAACACCTCCAGAAACCCTGGTCTAGTGTTAAATCCGGATTTTCATCAAGAAATCCTCCGATCTTCAGGACCGTGGCATCCCGGTGGCATCCCTTCAATGGATTTGTTTTTCCGGAAAACGATCGGACACATGAACAGGAAACTTTCTGTTTGACAAGAACATTAAGAACAATGTTTTACACGTTTCTTTTCTCTAGCCCCTGTTTTTGAAGAAACAGTTTCTGTACATTGCAAGTATTTTTTCGGATAAACCGTGATGAGTCCACATCTATGAGACTTGTTTGGGCAGTGATGACGCCTGAATTTTTCCAGATCAATTGGATTTTTTTATCGGAACCCCTCTTGTATGTTTGACGATCAAAACCATGATTCGAAACTATGCTTTCTGTTCAATAATGATACATAATTGATTGGTTGATTCCAGGCTCTTGCTAATTAAATGCCCGTCTCTTATTGGTTCAAACAAACTTTAAACCGAATGGACTTTAAAAAAGGGATCTTCATGGACACTCTTGTCCATGCCGACTTAAGTTCTTGATTCTGAATATGCCGGATTTATAGTACAATCCCATCAATGCAATATACCCACTAATTTTATCATATCCCTATATCGCCATTGTAATTCCATTCTGCCATCATTTCTATTGGTTAACATGAATAAAACAATCCCCCAACCAACATAAACCCTGAATATACCCTCCGATAAATTAACATAGCTATCGAAACCATGGCCCACTTAGTTCGTAGATTTGCCAAAATTATTTTAGTGCTGATTTTCTATAGTTATGTTAGTGTACCAAGCCGGGTAACCCATTTTTTTAGCAACAAAATAGCCTTATTTAGCCATTATTGGCTATTATTGGCCATTATTAGCCAGTCTTAACCATTCTTAACCATCATTAACCATCATTGTTGGCCAGTGTTAATCCATTTTTTGTGGAAACTCATGTTCCAAACCCACAAGCCATGGCGGGGTCACCTCCACCTCGACCTGCACCTGCAGGGGTGCGACTGGAAATCGATGTTGATCATGATTGGATATATATATATATATATATATATTATTATTAAATTATATTATATTGTATTATATTATATTGTGTTATGTTGTGTTATGTTATTTAAAATTCAGGTATATCATATTATATCATATTATATTATATTATATTGTATTATATTCTTTTAAATAATATTATATATTCTCTGATATTATATTTTATAATAAAATTTTATCTTATATTATATTTCATTATATTATATTATTGTATATTAAATTATAAAATATTAAACTGTATTATATTATATTATATATTATCGTATATTAAATTATAAAACATTATATAAACTATATTATATTATATATATTATATTATATTATATTATATTATGTTATATTATATTATATTATATTGTAATGAATTGATAGGATACAAGTTGGATTCCAAGAAGTTGATACAGATCCAATCATAATATTAAGATCTTGATCAATCCAGCCATGGGTAAATTGATACACTCGGAACGGGTTTTGGGGAAAGGAACGATTTCCCGGTTGCTGAGAAGGCAGGTGTTGCACGGCACTGAAACCTTGCAATTTAAAACCCAGAAGTGGATATGATCTGGTTATGTCGCCTACCCTGGGGATACACTGCCACCAATTTATACGTACGTATATTCATAAATACTACTCATATTGGGGATATCACAAGTAAGAATCAGGACCATTAGGAAACAGCTTCAAGGAACGTCAACACGGATTTATAATCTCAATGCATCCCCTGAAACGATAGCAGTGATCCTTCTTAAGAAACCTACCAACAGCGGTGCCACCCCAAGTTGATACCTGAGTGATACCCAAAAATTCCATGACTATTACTGTAGTATGGTTGATTCGAGTTGATTCTATACAGAGTTCTTGTGCTTAGAATGTCCTGTTTGGAAACATATTACTATCAGCTACCCATGGGTGTTAAAACGGTTTCAACGGTTAACACCTCGATTTTCATCCAACCAACCAGTAGGAATTGGGGCAACATCGGCACTGTTTTGACACCGCAGGCCGCAGGCCAGCTGTTCAAAAAAGGCCTTAAGCCGCAGGCTGCTAGGTCTAGCACCCAAGCAGCTCAAGATTAACAGTGCTTTCAGGATCTCCAGTGGCCACTTGTGACAGGAAATGGTAGTCTTAGTCTTCGCGTACATCAAAGCTAGCGTTTATAATGATATAATTTAGGAAAATCATCTGTATAAATGAATATAGATATAACTGAATAATAGCGGGATACATCATGATAACCCCCCAGAAACCATGGTGGTTGTAAGGAATGACATCATATGAATTTGGGACCATAGAATCATGGTGTTTTAATATTAGGGCGATGAAATCAGTATGGAAGAACTGGAAGAATGTAGTCGCATTCTGGTAAAGATTCCCGACATGGGCATTTGCAGTCCCATGCTGGTAAAGATACGTGCTTGTTAGGTTAGAGACAGAGACTCCTCCATGTTTTTGGTTCTATCTGATCAATATTCGTACATATTCCATCAGATTCCTCTATTTGGTCACAGGCAAAACATCGTCACAGTCGTAGCATCCAGTTTCTGTTCCCCTCCACATGGAAGTCCATGACGTGATCAGAAACCTCCACTCAAGAGCCCATGCAACGAGCTTAGCCGTCATGGGGAGCCCACCACTGCGCAAAGACTTTTACACAAAAAGTAACAGTGCCAGTTGACGACAATCTCGATGAAAGGCTGTGGAGTTGTCAAAAACTGATGAAACAATAACAACTGTGGGATACCGAATGCTCGCACCCAAAAAATGCAACTTCCAGGTGCAAATCATGTTCCATCCAATGACCAGGGATTGTTCCCCACCTGCCAGGTGAGGGTTGTTAGGTTATCACAGTTGTTCTTCTCCTCTTCTTCCTCCTCCTCTTCCTCCTCCTCCTTCTCCTCCTTCTCATTCTTCTCCTCGTCCTCCTCCTTCTCCATCTTCTCCTCCACCACGTCTGCCTCCACTTCCACGTCCACTTCCGCCTTGCCAGCTCTTTGCCAATCTCTTCGCCAACTTCCGCGCGCAGTGGGCACTGCTGGACCTCAACTGCCGGCTTCCGATCTGAGTGGGCACGGCTGGACCTCAACCGCAAGGTTCTGAGCGCAGTGGGCACCGCTGGACCTCAGCCAGGGACCTTCCGAGCCCAATGGGCACCGCTGGACCTCAGCGGCCAGATGGAATGCCAGAATATATGCCAGAAAGACCGCCAAAATATATACCACATAGACTGCCAGAATATATGCCACATAGAATGCCAAAATATATGCGAGAAAAAATGCCACATAGAATGCCAGAATATATGCCAGATAGAATATCAGAATATATACCAGATAAAATGTTGGAAGATATGCCAGATAGAATATCATAATAAATGTCAGATAGAATGTTAGGTAAAATGTCAAAATATATGTCAGAATATATGACTTGAAATGCCAGGGTGGGGATCACTCGAAGTAAAGTATTTTTCACACTATTTTCAAACAAAGCCAAGATATCAAATCCAAGTCCCACATGCTCCATACTCCATACAGTACATTTATGTGCTCAACTGGTTTGTGCGATACTGAAATGTTGGCAACAAGTGATTGTTTCACTCAGGTTGCTGCAGGTCAAGGCCGAAAAAACATTTGGGCCATTTGGGGATGCTTTGTACAACCCATTGATGGTGCTTTTGAGATGGTTTATTATTGGGTTTACCACATTACTGTAGATCAATTATTGTATGATCATTACACAACATTCATTAACCTTATATATAGATGTTTCCTGAAACGGGGGACTCCTAAATCATCAATCTTCATAAGATTTTCCATCATAAAGCATCCATTTGGGGGTACCACCATTTATGGAAACCTCCAAATACATACACATACTACCGGCTCCATGCGCAGTGAATACCGGCGGTTCACTTTCAATCCAGGGCAACTGATCAGGCTCTCCTGAGGAATTCAGTTTGCTGGTTTGCGCCAAACTGTATATAAAGGAAATGGTTGTTTCTTAAGATGGGAGGGTCCCCAAAACCATGGGTTTTAATACAAAAATGGTCTAACTTTGGATTTCTTGGACATCGACATCATGACCGGTTTGGGGCTGCCGCGGGAGCCGACCAAGCCCAAGGTGTCGCTGAAGACGGGTTTGTCATCCTTGCACCGCACTTGGTGCGTTGCTAGCCATGGGAATTACCGGTGGTTAAGCCTCAGTTAATGGTCCTTCATAGTGGAAAATATGGTGATGAACAATGGCTGATGATAAGGTTAATATAGTTGATTAATCGTGGATATTCGAAGGAAGTTTAGAAGTGAAACTTCCGACAATATGGACAGTTGAAAAGCAGAGGTGAGAAGAGTCAGAAAAGACAAGATCAGAAGAAAGAAGATGCAGATGCGCGAAAAGGTAGGA